>PVJO010002497.1:70095-92595 GCA_004026905.1 Hystrix cristata | reverse complement strand
CATGTACCTGTTCACTGACCCCCACTGTGCTGAGCATCCTGGATGTCGTCTCATTTCCTCCTTATGACTACCCCGTCATGGAGCCCTGTCCCACTTTGCAGAGGAAACAGACCCAGAATCCAGGCTGGTTCCCACAGGGAGTGAGGAGTCTTGTCTGGCCTGGTCTTTCTGACTCCACGATGACTGGGCAGAAAGCAGAACTTTATCTCATCTGTCCAAAGAAATGTATTATTTTCAGGCTATGGGTTTTCAAACGTTTTACTTTTCATAAAGTATATACAACTTCTAATTGCTAAAATGTGGTGTTCGACCTTCCTTTCTCTGTAACCACTGTGCTGCTTTATGATTTTATAGACTTTGGCCATCCTTTCTGTCACCTTTTTTCTCTTTCATGTAGCAATTCACATGGAACACATTTTCTAGCCCTTTTCCTTTTGCTTATTTCTGTATTTCTTTATGTTTCTGCATTTTTCCATTTTATTTTTCTGCAAATCATGTCAACTAGAACCACAAAAAAGATTACCGATGCATATGATAATTATTTTTTATTTTCGGTTCCAGAACACGAGGCCCAGAATTCTGTTATCTTTTTTGCACTTATCTGAAGTTCTTTTTTTGGAGAACATAAATTCTTTAATTCTTCCTTCCTTCCTTCCTTTCCTTGTTCCTTCCTTTCTCTCCTCCCTTCTTTCTTTCTCTTGTGATAACATCACCAGGTCCATCTCAGAGCTCAGGACCTGAGAACGCATTTTTGTAAGAGCACCGACTCGGGAGCAATGAGGGCCTTCCCTGTGGCAGTCAGAAGTGTCACTTGTCTGGCATCACACTCCTGCAGCCCCAGCTCACACCACTCAGCTCCTCCCCCAGGTCCTTCGGCACAACGAGCCTTGTTGCATTTCCTCGTCACTGCCGAGCTCATTTCCACTACACCTTCTCTGCCCATATTTGCCCTGGACGAGACTTCTGTCATGCCAGCTCTTACCCCTGACATCACATTCGATCCTGCTCTCAGAGCTTGTACTTCTCCCATATTGCACCTGTCACATAATCATTTGAAAGCGTAACTACCATCCTTAAAATCTACCATGAAGTTGCATACATTAAATGCAACTCCATGAAGACAGAGATTCCACTTTTCTTCCATGTAGTTCTACTATCACGCATGGTGTTTCACACCAAGTAGGAGGTCATTAATGCCTGCAAAATGAATGAATAAATTAAAGAATGAAAGAAGAAATGGACCTCTGGTAATGGTTGTGCCCATAACCTAGGGTAAGGGTAAGTTGTAGTTCTTACCCTTAGGTAAGGAGTTTATAATGATGTGGGCTGAGCATCAGACCTGCCTTGGGCTTGCACACAGCACGTTTCCATGGCAGAGGTCAGTCAGCAGGTGAAGGTGGAGTGGGAAATGTAGCTGCTGAAGTTGCTGCTTATGTAGGGGCAGCTGCCTTGCCCATTGCTGCGTGATGCACTCACCAAGATCAGGTGCAGCTGAGGGAGGAAGCAGCAACCAAAGAGGGTCCATTTGGACAGGCAGGGCGCAGGAGTGCAGGTTCCTTCCCTGCACAAATGCTGGAAATTCAGATAATGGCAACCGTGCAGCTCTGAGCATATTCTGGCTGTTCACAGAGTCCTGAGTGTGGGATCCAGTCTTCAGGGCTTGCAGGCTCAGGAATAGGAAATTGAGTCCTGCACAGTGCAGCCGCAGTCAGATTGATGCGGCTCATTGATGGATGGGTGAGAGCACGTGGCTGACAGCATCAGGAATGCGGGAACAAACCAAAGTTATCTGAAGGTTGGGATTCACCCCTTGTATCTGAACTCAAAGGATAAGCAAAAGTTAGGGTTATTCTGAAAAAATGTGCCACCACTGGGGTTAATTTTTGAATATCCTATATACCAATTAGTTATTCTGATTCCTAAAACAGACCCAGTTGAAAGGACCATGCACTTCCATTTCAATATCTAATAATTTTAGCTTTTATTACTATAAAACAGTGTTATGCACATTGCAGAAAGTTAGAAAATACATCAAAACAAAATTAAATAAAGCAGCATATTCCACTCACCCATCTATAGAACCTTTACCGTGTTTCCTTTTAGACCCATATTTATTGTAAGAACACAATTTTGCATTACATGGTTTTTGCTACTCTCTTTTCTATTACCAATTTTCGCCTTTCCAGTTCAACAAACATTAATTTAATCTAATATCCATTCTATATGCAGATTTCCCCAATTGTCTTCATGACATTCTGTCCAAATCAAAATTGAATCCAGTGCTAGGTATTGTGTCTGCCGGTTATTTCTTCAGTCTTTTCCGATTAGCACAGACTTGTTTTCCCCCGACATTGACCTGTTGTCCTGGAGAACATCTCAATCTCTACAGTGGTGCCTTTCCAGGAGTGTCATTTGGCTTGTTTCTTGATCTTCTGTGTTTCCTGTAAAGTGTGGGTCAGGTTAAATCTAAATGATTGATGGTGTCCTTTAACCATTTTGGTTCAGTGTACGCCTTAGGTGTGCAGGGTAATCTCTATGGCATCACTTCAGGAGAAACAGACTACCTGGCTGCCGATCATTAGTAAGGCTGAGCTTGAATATGGGAAGGGACAAGAGTCCCGGTTCATTTTAGTAAGATCCCCAGACTGAGGCAGTAGGACAATGACTTTCACACCAAGGTTCAATCTGGTTCCACTCTGCTGTCCCCTCCCACATCCCCATCCCCAACCAGTCCTCATCTCTCCTAGCACTTTCTGAGCAAGGAAGACCACAGAGACTAATGAGTGTGACGAGAGGCACAGCAATAAGACCAACAGTGACAGTCTCTCACCCCCTGTCTGAAACTTCATACTGTATTTTTTCACACGATACAAATAGACAAGGTGCATATCGAGGGACCTATTTCACTTTGGGTTTCTGTCTTCTCAGCCGTGGTCAGGCTTCTCAGCTGTTGGCCTCGGCGTCTATACAAAACTAACCTGTGTGAGTTATGAGCGTTCTGATAAACATCTTTTGTAAAAGACATACAGAAAGGTGGCTCAACCATCTTGTAAACTGATTTTACTAAAATTTAACTTGGATTTTGTTTTCATTCATTCTATGCAATTTGGCAAGAGAGAAAGCATGAAAATTATATCGCATTGTGTTTAGCCTGGGAGGCAGGAAATCAATGCCTGGGTCTTGCTTTCTTTTTTTTTTTTTTTTTTTTTTTTTTTTTTTTTTTTTTTTTTTTTTTTTTTTTTTTTTTTTTTTTTTTTTTTTTTTTTTTTGTGGTGCTGGGGATCGAACTCAGGGCCTTGTGCTTGCAGGGTAAGCACCCTAATCACTGAGCTAAATCCCCAGCCCCCTGGGTCTTGCTTTCTTTGTTGCTTTTTCGTTTTTTAACCAACGACACTGTGCAACTGAGGTCAAGTACATTTAATGCTCTGAATTTTCAGGTGTCTCATCTGTCAAGTGGGGATAATGCCATTCATGGGGTGTGGATGTTGCAAGGTCTGTGAAGCAAAAAAAGAAAAATGTTTACTACGCGTTCCCTGCTCGCATCTTAGCTGGGACTGAGGTTACGGACGTTTCCTGTCACTCCCAGCACTGATTCTGGACGGGGCTGGGACTCAGGCGGGATTTATGGCTGTCTACAGCGGAGAGGACTGCGAGACTTGCAGGAGACTGGAGGGGGTTAAGGCAGAGCCCAGCCAGAGCCAGCGTTTGCTTAGAAGGGGATGGGACAAAAACACTGTGACATATGACTTTAATAGGACCACGAACTTCACATTTTCTTGTATTTTAAATATAGCTGGGCAAAATATTAAAGGGAAATCAAGACATTTAAGGTTGGGAGCGGAAGTAAATCTATTAGAAAAGATCTGAATGTGTCATTGTGCCTCTTAGGAACCAAGCCTGTGCACATAAAACTAGCAAGTGACGGCCATATTTTAAAGACGATTTTTGGACATTTTATTTAGTAAATGGTAAGTCTGAAGCCTACATGTTTCCAGTAAGGCCTACTTTCCTAATAAATGTGAGCCAGAATTGCTAGTTTTTAAAGTGTATGTACTGGGGAGGGGTATTCCTTAAACCATTATAAGTAATCTTTATTTTTACAATAATTTTGACATTACTGTGAGCTAATAGTTGCATTGGTCACAAATGAAGTCTGGGCCCACTCAAACTGACCTTAAATTCCAGATTCCTCATTACTCGCAGTTAAATCTAAGATTCATGTTTTCCCTGGGTGCCTTAACTTCTCATTCTTATAAGAAAAGCCGATTAGATAACTCCTTCAAATATTATGAATATTCCGTGGAATGATGGAAAGGAAGCATGGTACCTACTGCATAATAACATTCAAAAGGGTTTTTTTTTTTTCTAATTACATCATCATTATCTTTCCCAAATAAATTGAGTTCACAAATGCTCACTTTCCCTGGAATCCTTATTCCAATTCTGGCTCTTAATGATTTGCCACTGTTAGTCAAATTGATGAAAAGCATCAACGGCGAGTCAAGCATCAAAGCAGTGTAATTTCTGCCCAGTAGGTCTATTCTGGGAATTCTTTTAAGTAGCTTTAGTGGGTTGGCAAGTTGACAAAGCACCAGAGAATGGGTGTTCATTGAAAGTGTTAATATTTTTAATTAATATATGTGAAGCTTGTGACCTTAGAATGCTATTATAGCTCATAGTGGAACATGCCACCTATCTACCCTCCCCAAAGTAACCATAAGTTGTGCCTTCCAAATTGAAGAGGATTGATTCATAGCTACCATGTGGGGGATTATGTTAAAGCTGAAGGCACCCACGATGTAATTTAAATGGAATTGTCAAATTTGAATTTCATCTTTTTCCCCTGGTCTACACTGGCTATTCTGCATATAATTAAAGATACTTATGGCTTATTAAGTTTTTCATGACTAATGTGTCTTCTGAGGTTTAAGCAGTACCACAAAGTGAAAGTAAACAAAACAATTCATTTTCTGGTGATAAATTCCTGTGTGTCTATGCGATGAATTTTCTGAAACTGTACAAATCAGTTACATTGCACAGGTAAATGGAAAAGTTAGCAGCCATATTTTCCCACTCCTCCCTCCTCCCTCCTGTACCTTCATGTATATTTTTATAACTTAAGATTAAATCCTCATTACTATTGGTTTTGAGTACTAAATACAGTCACCCCCCCCACACACACACACTCACACTTCATGTTCCACATGAACAGATTCAACCGAACATGAATGGAAAAATTTATTTAGCCGTTGACATGTGCTAAGGAGTTTGTCCTAGAATGATTGTGGATGTCATTAATCACTTAAAATATAGTAGAGCCACTATTTACATAGTTTTACATTATATTAGGTATTGTAAGAATCTGGAGGTCTAGGTATAGGGGAAGATATGTGTGCCATATGCAAATACTATGCCATTTTAAATATGGGACTAGACTGTCCTCTGATTTTGATATTCGTAGGAGTCCAGGAACAATCACCAATCATACTAGTTCGGCCAGTTCACTGACCTTATGTTATTCTGAATGTGGAAGTATAGGGATGAGGATGTTTTAGGACACGAGGCTCTATGGAGCGACAACAAAAGAGATTTATTTGCCCTTTTGCTTTTTCCTAGAAGAATCACCAGACGGTCCCCCTGAGGAACGGGTCATTGGTAAGTCATAGTGTGAGCACTGGGTTAGTATAAGAATCTATACATTAGACCAGTGATGGTGAATCTTTTAGAGCTTTCAGTGATACAAACAGCCTGCGGTGGCATGAGTGCCATAGGTTTGTCACCACTGCATGAGACTATCCATTAAAATATATATATATATATATATATATATATTTCAGAATCTCAGAACACATAAATAGTGTAGGATAATTGTTGATGAAGTTTGTAGAACTTTCTTTCACATGGCTGGTTTCTTCTTCCTGGAGAGACTCCCTCCTCCACTTTGGAGTGGTGAAAGAACAGCATGGGAAGAACACCATGCAGCTACAGGTGTTTTATTATCCCCTTCGCCCGTATGTCTTTTCCCATCTTCTGTCTCAGCTTACGACTGTGCCACCTGCAAGTTTTGTTCATATCTTTTTCCGGTAAGAGTCTGCACAATCAGGCTTTCCTGACTCAGTATTTCACTCAGCCCTGTTGTTTGTCCAGTTATTTCTGTGGCTGGCCCTGTGTAGTGCAGTCTTACTGTTCAAACTGCGGTCTGTGGTCTGGGCAGCCCCGGGAGTTAGGAGTGCTCGCTCCAGTCCTGCTCCACACTTGCTGAATCAGAACTGCATTTGCATAAGATTCTCATTTGGTTCGTGTGCAAACGAAAGTTTGAGCAGCACTGCCTTTTGCTATTGCACAACTTTTGTGTACTCTTAGTGCGTAGAGATGTACAAATATGAACTTTTATGACCTGGCATCCAATGTTACTTGGATCCCAGATCCTCAACCAAAAAGTTGATCAAAAGCATGTTGAAAATCTATTTACAATTTTGAAATGCATACTACATTATGACCTGTGGTCACCATGGTGAGGAAACGGATTATATTAATCAATGCGACCGAAATTTTTAACAAGGTATTCATAGATCAAAATGTCACATTGTGCCCTATAAATACAGACAATTAGTATTGATTATTGAAAATATATAAATTTATGAAGCATTATTATATATGTATTTAACTGCCTCTGTTCACAGAGCCCTATTCTTGACTCTAATGTACTTTACTTTTTACTATTTAAGTTCAATTGCTGTTCACAAACGTAGCACTTACAGTGTCAAAGTTCCTTCAAACAAATTTTATCATCTGATTGCTATGATCCTACAATGTAGTTAGGTAGGCAAATAATCTTTTCTAGAGGTTATTTTGAAAATTTCTGTTCATAATTTTCTAAATTTAGGCTTAGGGTAAAAGGTAAAATGAACTTTGGAAAAAAGTAGAAGCTATCAGAAGTCAGTGAATTATTCTTCCTCAAAATGTACCATGACTCAAAGTAAGTTTTACTTCTCTGTATGATCTGAGTTATATTTTCATTCATAAACCTTATCTTCTCTACAAGGATAAAATAATTAGGCCCATAATGATTAGGCCCAAAATCTTTCTGACAAGGTCTTGAGATAAATGAACCAAGGAGGAATAAGCCCTCCACTTCCGATATAAAATAATCTGAAAAGAGAAGGAGCATTTAGCTGTGCTTGTGCTTGCATGGACAGGAATCAAAGAAGGGGGAGACGGCCAGTGCAGGATGTGGTCTGGAGACCTTGTACAAGTGCCCTTCTTCCAGAGAAGGTATGAACAAGGGAACTCCACGGAAATATAGCTGAGTCATGACCCAGGAGCTCCTGATCTTGCATCGCATCTATGCTGAAGGACAATTAGGAATCTGAAGCTCTGTTTAGACCCAAAGTGTAAAGTGATAGGACTGAAATGGTTTAAAGAGCCAGAATGTCCTTATATGAACACTTGACCATAAATTGGTCCTTCTCGTTCAATATAGAAATGGAACTTACCTTTTCTACTTCTCACTCATTGAAATCCCATTTTTATTTTGTCTTACACAAGAAGCTCCTATTGAATGGTTAGATAGTTCTGATACTACGTTGTGCACAGGAGATACAAAGAAAAAGATCACACAGTCATTGCTCTGAAAGAGCTTAGTCAAGTACCACAAAATGACAATGTTATTGCCTTAAAAAAAAAAAAAAACTCCATGTCCCTAGGCATGGACAATACTGTGAGGTGCTACTTTCTCTTTCTATATTTTTCTCATCAAATCACAGTGAATAAAATCTGCTCAGCTTAAATATCAAAAGTATGCCGAAACGTGTCATTCTTAACTCTTTTGCTGTTCAAGATGCATCTTGCAAAATTCATAGATTACACTGTATTGTCTGTGATTCAACACAGATCATTGTTATCTAAGAATACAGACTATGATAAACTAATAGTTGTATTTTGGCACACATTCTAAACCCTTGTGGCAAAGAGCAACAAGTATATATGATTGTAGGGTGGTGGCTCTTTGAATAAAGATGAAAAAATATTCCAGGAAAAGGTTCATTAAAAGTCATCTGTGAATGTACAATGACCTCTTTCTCCTTCTTTGTCTTTATTGTCCTCGCCTTCCTCCCATTTCACCCTTCCTGGAGCCTACCAGTTTTCTTGTTTTTCCTTGAGAGTGATGGTTTTGTTCTTTTTGTATATTGCGATTAAACTCTGTCACGTCTCCCTGACTGTGAAAGAAGAAAACCCTCAATTTCCCTATCTGTGGCTGTTCAGTCCTTGTCTTCAATTCATCAGATTCTTGGTATCTCACATTCATTCAACTGGCACACTTTTTCTCTTGTTTGTCCACTGCCCGGACTGAAATGTGGTTGTTGTTTTGCTTCTGACCTTTATAGGGGCAAAGGAAGTTAGACATTCTGCAAAGGCCAATGAATACATGTAAAGTGACTTTAGACAAACCTTCAGAATTCTCTTCAGAGTCAGTGAATTGACTAGTATTTTGGCATTAGACAAACTTGTATAACCTACTTCATGGGTTGTATTTAGCTCTTCCTATTTTATTGCACTTGAGATCCACTTCCTTTTCAGCTTATGCTTACATTAATATATTGGGATAAGTAAAAATGTTGAATGCCATTACTTTATCTAAAATCCTTCCATGGTCTCGTGGATAAAATTTATATTGGCTTGGTCTCTGCATTGAAAAGTGGGATAAGCCATTATGCCAGTAGTTCATTTTTTAATTCCCAAAGCTGCTAAAATCCATAGTCTATACTTCAATCATCACTCCTACTCATTTTTTCCCATGTTTTGCTCTGATGACCCTCCTATGCACTATTGCTGCCTCAAGAGATATGGTAAAATTCCCATTCTCACAGGACTGCTAACTATTCAAAAGCAGAGAGAGGGTCTTGCTATTTCTGTGTCACTGCCAACACATTTTTGGGTATAGAATACGTGCTCAATAACTTTAGGTTGAATGATGAAAACAATATAATCTATTTTCATTTAAAATAGCAAATGAATATAACAAGTACATTTGGCAGACTCCTTTACTGAAAACACAGTGAGAAATTAATTATGTCCCTTTTTCACAAACTGTTGAGAATAATTTTAAGTTTTTGATTGTATGTGTGAATTTTAAGGTTCTGTTTCCTACCCAATTTCTACCTTTCCTTTTCTCATACCTCCACCACACATCATTATGGTGCATTACAGAGGCTGATGAGAAGGAGATTGCCCCTTTCTTCATTGAAAGGGCAGTGATCATTCTGGACGCAGGAGTTGGAATCATAGAAGCATGGGTTTGTTTAGGATGACTTTGCTTGAGATGATATGCCAAGATATTGGTTTTCATTCAGTGGAACTTGGAGGGGAGGGCTGGCACAGAAAACTTACTTTTTGTTGTTGTTAAACTACAAAGGAAAAAAAAAGCAATATTATATGTTGGGTAATATGACTTGCCTTATAAAGGGATAGCAGTAATTTATAGCATGAAGTATTCCAAGATAGCAAAGTAATTGCCAAATATACCCTTTTATTTACTTCCTTTTCCGTTACTGATCACGTGGATACCACAGTATCTGCAAGAAATTTGTGTTTTCTTTCCTTTGAGACTTCTTTTAAAATGCAGTTAATGCAAGTATAGATAAATTAAGGAATTTCATTCTAAAATGATGAATGTAGTATACTTGTATTCACATTATAGTTTCCACTATAGTGTTGAATACATCTAGTAAAAGGATTTAAAATTCAGACACTTTATATTTGAACTTTAGAAACAGAGATGAGTTAATGGAGAAGTGCATTGAAATGAAGGAATAATAACGCAAACGTGAGTTGAGAAATTCTGGAAAACACGCTAGGTGTTTTTTAGTTGTTTTTCTTGTTGCTGAGACAAAATACCCAACACCCACAAGTTAAAGGAGGAAAGGTTTATTTCAGCTCACAGTTTGTAGAGGTTTTAGTTCACAGTTGGCTGGCTCCAAGGCAGAGTGGCATGGCAGAGGAGAAATAGTCCATGGCAGGGAAGGCAGGAGGCAGCAAGAAGCAAGCAGCAAACCTCCCTTTCCCTTTTGTTCCATTCAGGCTACAAGCCTTGTGGAGGATGGCACCCAAATCCAGAGTAGGGCTTCCCATTAAGACACCCAGAACTGTGTTAAACCAATTAATGGACTAATCCAGTACCACACATGTTTTATCCCAGTGTCACATCCTTAATCCACATTCATACACACTAGATCCAACCACTACTGAAAAGCCCGACCTATTATTACATGAGGCCTTGTAGGGGACATACAGATAGAAACCTTAGCAAGGCTTTGGGGGGACATATAGATACAGGCAATAACAAGGTGTGATCACAAAATACGGTGAGTGTTAAATTTTCTTACAGACATTAACATTAATCCTTCTCACAGTACTCCTCCTCCTTCCTTCAGCCACCTTTATCCTATCATTCTTGTTCAGGTCTGAAAAAAGTTCTGGCAGTCTTCTTTTATGACTGTTTTTAGTTTGGCTATCACCAGTTGCATGGTGCCAGATCTGGTGAGTTAAAGTAGAAAAGGACACACTGTAGCACTTTTATCTGACAGAAATTGCCATAAACATTTTGAATCAATTCAGGACTTGGAAGCAGCCATGAAAAGATACTCATGAGCAAGGACTTCCAGAACTACTTCAGAAAGTGGCAAGAACAGTGGGGTAAATCTATTTGACATGAGGGGAGAGGATTTTGAAAGGGATTAATGGCAATGTGTGTTTTATTTTAGTATTTTTAAAATTTCTATTTAAACATTCAATCCATTTTGTGATCACACTGCACATATTAATATGCATGTGTGTGTATGTATGTATGTGGCAGAAGACGTTCCCATGGTGTTGAGGGCTTACTACAGCCAAATGAAAAGGCTGAGAAACAGCCTGTGGCTAAAGTTGCCTGGCCATGATTCTTAAAGGCGTATGGGGAGATTCCTGCCTACTTCATTGTCAATGGCTTTTTATTTTGTAGTATTATGTAGTATTATGAGAGGGATACCATTGAGTATATTTTGAGATACATATGTTTGCTTCATATTTGAGGCAATTTCCTGAAATATCGATGATCTTTTAAAATAACCATTTATATTATTTTAAATAATAAAAATAAGTGTAAATAAGGACAAAGGGGTAGAATAGATATTATGTTTAAAAAAAAGAGGTAGTATTCGAAAGAGAGAACTAGATAGGGAAAAGGGGATAAAGAAGAAGGTTAAAAGAAAAGTAAGATGAAAGGGGAAAAAATGGTAAAGTGTAACTACACTTGTTGCAAATAGGGAGGGGTGGGTGAATGGAAGGGAGGGGAGGGGAAGGGGGGCAGAGGGGGAAAAACCAAGATGTATCATGTACAGGTACAAAATAACCATGTTGATTATGATCATTATGTATACAATGTACCAATACATGTTCTTGGTAAAAATAAAAAATTAAAAAAAAATAATAAAAATAGATCTTGTGGTGTTGCCATTCATTCAACCGAAGTTTCTTGAGCGCCTTCTCTCTACTAACAGTGTATACACATCCAGTATGACAGCTGGACAGCACAGCCCAGTCCCATTTTATGGAAAAGGAAACAGACTCAGAATCCTCACCCAGGTTCCTCGTAGCTGCCAACCTCATTCCTATTGTACGTTGTCTGCCCATGCTCGCCTTGATAAGACCGCCAACTATCATGCCAGTTCTCACTCAGTCTTTACATTTTAGACTTAACACCGCCCTCTCATACTTCGTCATAGCACCTATCATGCGATATTTGCAAAGAAATATTTTGGTTATTTGTTAAAAATTTGTTAAAATTCATTATCCTATTGCATTACAAACAACTACATGAAGACAAGGATTCTGTTTTTTTACTCCTGCAAGCCCAAATACCCAGCATAGTATTTTATCCCCAGTATGAAATAAATGCTTACTGAAGGAATGAGTAAATTAAGGACTGAACAAAATAAAGGGCCTTGTGTAATGGCTGTGGCCATAGCCTCGTTCTAGTCCTTGCCCTAAGTAGAGTTTATAACCAGCCTCTTCCTCTGATGAGCATCAGACCCGTCTTGGGCTTGCAGACAGCAGGTCTCCATAGCAGAGGTCAGTAAGCAGGTGAAGGTGGAAGCCAGGACAGAAGGAGAAACAAAGACAGCTGACGATACTGACTGTTCAGAGCAGCTGCCCTGCCCGTTGCTGTCTAATATACTCGCCAAGATCAGGTCCGACAGGGGGAGGCACCAGCAATCAAAGAGGCTCCAGCCGGACAGGCAGGGAACAGAAGTGGCGGTTCCAACCATGAAAAGATGCTGGGAATTCAGATAAATGGCAGCACCATGGCTCTGGGAATTCCGTCTTCTCACAGACATGGTCTATTCCAGAGAACTGGAGTCCTGAGAGCAGGATCCAGTTATCAAGTCTGCAGGCGTGAGGTCTTGCCTCAGGGCCAAAGCCCGGCAGGTGGGCTCCGTAATGGGAAGTGGAAACCTGGACAATGCACCTCAGGCACAAGCCCTGCCTCTCTTCTCTCATTGATGAGTTCATCACAGATGGTGCTCATTTTTAAGAGAAACTGAATATTTAATTTTTTCAAATGTTGTTTCAGGTATTAAATAAGATACTATAGATGAAGCCATGCACCTAATTCATAATAACTTTCAATTTTTTTTCTAGTTTTCATTGTAACTATGTTTCTTTTTTTTTATTTTTACCAAGAACATGTATTGGTACATTGTATACGTAATGATCATAATCAACATGGTTATTTTGTACCTTTTTACTATGTTTCTTAAGTGAGCGCAGTTTACAAATGTTCAGTTTCCCTAGAATCTGTATTCCAGTTTCAAGTGTTAATGAGTTGATACTGTTAACCTGATGAAAAGCATCCCTGTTGAGACCAAGTGGTACAATTTCTGCATAACAGGTCTATGTTAAGAATTCTTCTTAGCAGCTTTTTGAGTTGGTAAGTCTGGTAAAGCACCAGAGAATGGTTGTTCGTTGAAAGTATTAATATTTTTGTTTAACCTGTGTGAAGCCTGAGGCCTTAGAATGTTATTATGGCTCATGATCGAGCATGACACCTAATTCCCTCCCCTGCAAATAACCACTAACTGTGCTTCCCAATTGAAGAAGCTAGATTCATACCTACCATGTAAGGGGTCCTGTTAAAATCGAAGGTCCCATGATGTAATTAAAATGGGGCTGTTCAATTTGAATTTCATCTCTCCCCTATTCTACACTGACTATTCTGCTTATAATTAAAGGTACATAAGGTATATTAAGTTTTTATGACTAATGTGTCTTCAGAGATTTAAGCAGAGAAAATATAAGTAAACAAGATGTCCAATTTGCTGGTGAAAAATTCTGAGTGTGTGAGGAATTTTTTGAGCCTGTACCATTTACCTACATTGGACAGGTAGAACCCAAATGGGAGAGTGAGCAGCTGTGTCTCCCCACCTCAAACTTCCTCCCTTCTGTAACTTTGTACATTTTTCGGGCAACTTCTTAAGATTTAGTCCTCATTGTTAGTGAAGTTGGGTATTAACTACAGTCATTACCCTTAGCCTCCCACCTCCATTTTTGGGTTCCATGTAAATAGATGAAACCAAACATGATTTGGAAATATTATGTCGTTGCTGACTTCTATAAAGTCAGACCTACAGTGGTCATGGATTCCATTTTACTTTAAAAATGTAGTAGAACAACTGTTAACATAGCATTCACATTCTATTAGGTATTATAAGTTATCCAGATATTCAGAGTGTGGGGAGTATATGCATAGGTATGTGATTTTATATAAGGGAATTGGATGTTCTTTGATTCTGGTATTCACAGGGGTCCTGGAACAAATCTTCAATCATATTTAGTTCAGTCAGTTCAACTAATCTTATGTTATCCTGTGTGTGCGAGTCTGAGGATAGGATATTTTAGGACAGGGCAAAATGGGTCTATAGCTCCAACAAATAAGATTTATTCGCCCTTTTTGCTTTTTCCTAGAAGAGTCACCAGAAAGTCCCACTGAGGAAATGGTCTTTGGTAAGTCATAGTATGAGCATTGAGTTAGTGTAAGAATCTTACACATTAGCTTGTCCAAAAATACATAATCCTTTCAGAATCTCTGATCTAAATAACACAAGATGATTGCTACCCGGAAATTTGTGGGATCCTTTTTCAAGTGTCAGAATGCTGCTTCCTAAAGGGATTCTCACACTTGTAGTTGTGAAAGTACTCCCCTAGGAAGAACACAGTTCTCCCGCTGGTGTTCTATTATCTCTTTTGCTCCACACATCTTTTTACTTTTCCCACCTTTCTAGCTCAGCTTATGACAGTGTCAAACACAAGTTTTTTGCTTTCTGAGTCAGATCTCACAGGTAGCTTTCTCAGCACTGTATTTCACTCGGTTCTCTTGTTGGTCCAGCTGTTTCCTTAGCTGACCTTAAAGTTGTGGGTGTCAGGTATTTTGTACCGGTGATGAGAAAGTGACCGAGGCGCTGCCCTGTCTCAGACTTGTTGAATCAGAACCTTCATTTTCACAAGATTCGCAGGTGGCTCTGTGCAAATGAAATCCTGAACAGTCCTGGATTCTTGAGCTGTTCTGCCTCTGAGCAATTTTATTGCCCCTCGGTTTACAAATACAAACTTCTGTGCTGTGACAGCCAACATTATTTGCATCCCAAATCCTTAACTAAAAAGATGATTATATATGGGGTGAGAATGTTAAAAACCTATTAGCAAATTTGAAATATACACTGTATATTTGTGAACTGTGGTTACCCTAGTAAGGTAAAGGGTATATTTGTTAATTTGACTGAAATTTTTAACAGTGAATTTGTAAATCAAAACTTCGTATTGTTAGATAAATACACTCAATTCATTCTTGTGTATCCAAAAATAAATACATCTATAAAATATAATTTTTATGTATTTTCTTGCCTCTGTTTTCAAGGCTGCATTTCTTATTCTTGCATACTTTAACTATTTAGATTCAATTATCTTTTCTCACACAGAGCACTAACAGTGTCAAAATTCTTTCGCATTCATTTTTTTTTTGGTGTTATCCTACAAGATAGAGAGTTAAGCAATATAATATTTTATAGGTGATATTTGCAAGTTTCCATTTATTTATTTATTTATTTTTTGGTGCTGGGGATCGAACTCAGGGCCTTGTGCCTGCAAGGCAAGCACTCTAATCACGGAGCTAAATCCCCAGCCCCACCATTTATAATTTTTTAACCTTAGAGTTGGGATAGAAAAGTGAAATATATGTTGGTAGAAGCCAACCTCTTGATGCCTTCAGAAGTCAGCAAATTGTTCTGCCTTGAAGTGAATAGTGGATCAAAATAAATTTTCATTGCTTAGTATGATCTGAGTTATGTTTTCATTCATAAGCCTTGTCTCCTCCATAAGGATAAAATAATTAGGTGCATAATGAACTCCTCATCTTTCTGACAAGGTTTTTTTTTTTTAAATGAATGAGGCAGTCACTTCACTTCTGTTATGGAATAGTCTAAGGAAAGAAGGAGCACAGAGAAGTGGTTGTGCCTGGATGGACAGGAGTCAAAGGGGAGAATTCTAACACAGGAATTTGTCTTGAGCTCATATACAATCTCCGTCTTCCCAGAGGAGATATACATGAGGGAACTCCACTGAATTGTGGCTGAATTTCGGCCTAAAATCTATCGGTTTTGTATCTCCTAAAAGTGCATTTATACTGAGGGACAGTAAGGATCCCAAAGCTATATTTGGGTTCAAAATGGTCCAAAAGAGTCCAGAATGTAGTCATAGGAACATTTGATTACATATTGGTCCTCCTCCTTCTGTATAGAAATGTGATTTGCCTTTTCTTCTCCTCACCTACTTATGTATACAATAAGCATTTGTTAAATGCTTAGATGTGGTCTGATACTGAGTTATGTACTGGAGATGCAAAGAAAAAAGTGACATGAACATTGTTCTTAAAAAAAACTTAGTCAAGTACAACAAAATGACAATGTCACTGCTTTAAACAATTCCATGTCCTTATGCATGAGCAATATCGTGAGGTGTTACATTTTCTTTCTATTTTTTCTTAATCAAACCTAAGTGAGTAAAGTCAACTCAGTTTAATTAAATATTAATGGTATGCTGAAAACTGTCATTCTAAACTCATTTGTTGTCTAAGATGAAGACTCTTGCAAAATTCATAAATCACAATGAATTGTCATGCAACAGAGAACATTTTTATCTAAGAATATGGGCTACGATGAACTAGCAGTTGTTATTTCGGCACACATTCTAAACCCCCATGGCAAAAAGCAACAAATACATATGATTATGGGATGCCAGCTGCTCAGAATAAAGATGGAAGAATATTCCAGAGAAAAGTTCTATTAAGAGTGCATCTGTGCATATATAATGATCTCTTTCTCTGTCTTTGTCTTAATTGTCCTCTGCTTCCTCCCATTTCACCCCCTGGGGCCTACCAGAGTTTTCCTGTTTTTCTCTGAGGATGATGGTTCTGTTCCTATCTATGTTGTGCTTGTTCTCTGTCATGGGTCAATGACTGCCAAAGAAGGAAGCCCGCAATTTCTCTGTGGTTTCTCTGTGAATTAATCTTTTAATTCATCAGGTATTGGTAGCTTCTACTTGTTCCACTTGCACACTTTTTCTCCTATTTGCCCACTACCTGGACTGAAGCATGGCTATTGTTTTGTTTCTCACTTTCAGATGGGGAAGCAGAATTACACATTCTCAAAAGGCAGATGAATATGTGTCAAGTGATACATAAACTAATGTTCAGATTTTTCTTGAATTCGAGTGTGACTAGTACCTTGCCATCAGGCACATTTTTGTAAACTACAACATGAGGTGTGTATAGTTCTTCCTGTTTCATTGTACTTGAGCCTCCCTTCCTCTTCAATTTATGCTTATAATATATTAGGATGAGCAAAGAGGTCAAATGCCATTGCTTTATCTAAAATCATCCCATGGTCTTGTGGACTGGATAAAAGTGAAATTGGCTGTGCTTCTGCATCGAAAAATAGGATAAGCCATTATGCTGGTAGTTCAGTTCGAGCCCCTGACGCTACTAACTTCCATAGTCTACACTGTGGTCGTCTCATCCTTTCCAGTATTTTATTCTGCGACACTCCTATGCATTATTGCTGCCTCCAGAGATATGATAAAATTCTTATTCTCACTCGACTGCTAACTGTTCAAAAGCAGAGACACAGTCTTGCTATTTCTTTGTGACCCAAGTGTCACATTGTTTGTACAGAGTAGGTGCTCAAGAATGTTTAGTTGAATGAATGGAAACAATGCAAATCTATTTGCAATTAAAATAGAAAATAAATGTAAGCTTTGTTTTTAAACCTCTTCACCCAAAACACAGTGAAAAATCAATTATGTCTGTTTTTCATAAACTGTTGAAAATAATTTTAAGTTTCTGATTCCTTGTGTGGCTGTTAGATTAGATTGTTTCCTTCCTAATTTCTATTTTTCTTTTTCTAATTTCCTCACCACACATCACTGTAACACATTGCAGAGGTTAATATGGAAAGAGAATACAGCTCTCTTCACCGAAAGGGCAGCACTCCTTCTGGACAAAGGAGATGGAATTGTGGAAGTGTGCATTGATTGAAAATGACATGGCTTGAGATGAAATGCATTCATTCAATGAACCTTTTTTTGGTACAGAAAATTCACTTTTGTTGTTGTTAAATCACCAATGAAAAGAGGCAATAGTATATGCCAGGAAATATGACTCACCTTATAACATTAATTGTATGAAGAATTCTGAATGACACAAATATTGCAAATATACTCTTTTATTTATTTCTTCTATGTTACCCATCACCCAGATGCCATAGTTTCTGCAAGAAATTTATCCTTTATATTTCTTTCTTTGAGACATCTTTTAAAATGCAGTTAAAACAAATGTAGATCAATTAAGGAATTTCATTCTTAAAATATTAAACATAATAGACTCACACTATAATTTACACTAGTATTGAATACATCTAGTAAAACATTTTAAAATGGGAAATATTACATTTGAGTTTCCTGAACAGTGAGGAGGTGGTGGAGGAAAGTATCAAAAAGGAAAGATAGTATTGCAAATGTAAGCTAAGGAATACTGGAAAATATATGTTTGCATGCATAGATATGTGTGTGTGTGTGTGTGTGTGTGTGTGTGTATGTGTGTGTATATGAGACAGAGGATGTAATCATGGTGGCGAGTGCTCTTAGAAAGGCACATGAATAAGCTCTGAAAGACCCTTGAGTCAAGGCTGCCTGAGGCATGATTATTAAATGGATATTCGAAGGTTCCTGCCTATTCAACACCAGCAATCTTTTATTGTTGCATTGTGTTTATGGGAGGGATATTGGATACATTTTGAGGTGCACATATTTGCCTCATAATTCATACTATTTCTTGAAGTACTGATGATTTTTAAAAAAATAATTGTTTACATTATTTTAAATATTAAAAATATATTTGTGGTGTTCTCATTCATTCAACCAAAGTTTCTTGAGTGCTCTCACTCTGCAATAGTATGACACTAAAACCACAAATGTATATATATCTCAAGGGCCCGATTTCTTTTATGAATCAATCACTTCTAATTTTTGTCATCCATCTGTCTTATTTTCATGTGGTATTATGGTTCACCACTTCTGTGATTCATAAGGAAAGGAGTCAACACTCACCACACCACTATTAAGTGACCTCCATTGTGCTGAACATTTTGAATGTCTTTTCATTTCCTCCTTCAGACAACCCTGTAACAGAGCCCCGTCCCATTTTACAGAGGAAGAAACAATCCTCGCCCAAGATTCTAGGGTCTGTCTGCCTCCATCATGGCTACACAGAAAGCAGAACTTTATCTCATCTGTCTGAAAAAAATGTATTAATTTTCAAGCTATGAGTTTTCAAGTCTTTCACACTGTGTAAAAACATTCACTTAATTCTGATTCCTACAATGTGGTGTTCAACATCCTCTTCCCTGTGGCCACTCTATCGCTTTGTGATTTCATAGATTTGGGTCATTCTTACTATCAGCTTTTTTCTCTTTTTGTTGAAATAATAGAGATGTGGAACACATTTCCTGGTCTTTTTCTATTGCTTATTTCAGTATTTTGTATTTCTCCATTATATTTTTCTGAGAACTGTGTCAACTCAAACTATAAAAAGGACACTTGTGTGTAGGATAATGATATATTTTTTTTTCCTAGTAGTGGACCATGACAGTCAGAATTGTGTTGTCTTTGTGGAGTTGGCTACAGAGGTTTTTTTTTGTTGTTTTTGTTTTCGATAACCTAAATTCTTTTATTGGTGTGCAAGGTGTTGATACCCAGAAGCCTCAGGTCCATCCCAGATCTCAGCACTTGAGTGTGTTTCTTTATAAAAGCATCTAGGGGAACAATTATGACTTTTATACAGCAGTCAAAGTGTCAATTTGGCCTCCTGCCCCACTTCTGCATCCCCAGCTCACATCACTCAGCCCCTCATCCTGGTCCTCCAGCACAACCAGCCTTCGTTCAGTTTCTCATAGATGCCAACCTCGTTCTTATAGTAGGCTCTCTGCTCATGCTTACCTTTCATGAGAATGCCAGCACTCATGGTAGTTTTTAAATATCGTTACATTTCAGATTTGATGTTGTCTTCGCACCTTGTATTTCTTCATAGCACCTATTATACGACACTTGCAAAAAAATTATGGTGTGCTTATTTGTTAAAATTTATCTATCATCTTGGTGTATTCAAAACAACTCCATGAGGACAGGGATTCCATTTCTCACCTGTGTAGTTCCACTATCCAGCATAGTATTTGATAGCAAGTACAAGGTCAGTAGATGCCCCCTAAGTGAATGAATAAAGGAATGACAACAATGAAGCTGTGGTAATGGTTGTGCCTGTAACCTAGTTCTAGTTCATGCCCTGAGGAAAGAGTTTATAACCAGTGTCTTCCTCCAGTGATGTAGGCTGAGCACCAGACCTGCCTCGGGCTTGTAGACAGCAGGTCTCTTATACAGAGGCCAGTAAGTAGGTGAAGGCAGAGCCCATGACAGTGTGGGAAATGAAGATGCTGGCTATTCAAGGGCAGCTGCCTTGCCCATTGCAGTATAATGCGCACACCAAGATCAGGTACGGTGAGGGGAGGCACCCGCAGCCAAAGAGGGTCCAGCCGGACAGGCAGGGAACAGAAGTGACGGTTTCTGCCATGAAAAGATGCTGGGAATTCAGATAAATGGCAGCACCATGGCTCTGGGAATTCTGTCTATTCACAGACATAATCTATTCCAGAGAGTTGGAGTCCTGAGAGCAGGCTCCAGTTATCAAGCTTGGCAGGCGTGAGGTACTGCCTTAGGGCCAAAGCCCTGCAGGTGGTCTTGGGAATAGGAAACTGAGTCCTGGACAATGCATCCCAGGCAGAAGCCCTGCCTCTCTCTTCTCATCGATGGGTCCGTTATAGGGGGTGCTACTGCTTATTGCAACTACTTTGAGTGTTGTGAATATTAAATGAGATAATGTAAGTGAAACAACGCACCTAATGCATAGTAATTTTTATTTATTATTTCTGTTGGTTATGTGACACAATTTGGCTTCATGATGTGTTATAAGAATGACACATAGGAATATAAGGATTAATGTGAAAAGTGAAATATCAAAAGGCATTTTATGATGCTTTAGGATTTACATAGACTAAATAAAAATCAGTTAAATAGTTTTCCTTTTTTCTTTTTTTTTATTAGCTATGTTTGCAGTACATAAAGAATACATTCATTGTGGAAAGTTGGTACATATTTGTGTCACATCTTAATTCTTTTTATTTCCCCTTCCTCTTTTCCCACCTTTTCCCCTCTGCCTCCATCCCTAAGATCTCCTTCCCATCTCCAAAAGGTCTACCTCCTTGTCTCCATGATTTATATTTTAATTTGCTCTGTAGATTATT
The DNA here is from genome assembly GCA_004026905.1 of Hystrix cristata. Classification (NCBI taxonomy): domain Eukaryota; kingdom Metazoa; phylum Chordata; class Mammalia; order Rodentia; family Hystricidae; genus Hystrix; species Hystrix cristata. Next base: position 71,653 of record PVJO010002497.1, on the reverse strand, counting down.
TATATTTTGAGCCTCTCATATAAGAGAAACCATGTAATAGTTAACCTTCTCTGTCTGACTTCATTTGGCATTAGACTATGGAGGTACATCGATTTTCCTACATGACTCAAACTTGTCCTTTTTTATGATGAGGTAGTGATCCATTGTGTATGTAGATATTTTCTTTATCCATTCATCAGTTGGTGGACTTATAGACCATCTTCATGATTTAGCTATTGTGAGTTGTGCTGCTATAAACCCGAGTATGCATGTGTCACTGTAATATGATGTCTTTAACTCTTTTGTGAAAATACCCAGATGTGTATACCTGGGTCAAGTGGAATTTCTGTTTTATTTTTTGAGAAATCTCCACACTGATTTCCATAGAGGGTATAGTAGTTTACATTCTACCAACAGTGTACAAAGGCTTCTTTTCCCTTATAAGCTCATCGGAATTTGTTTTTTGATTTCTTGATGACAGTGCATTCTTTCTAGAGTGAAATGGAACCTCAGCGTTGTTTCGATTTGCATTTGTCTAATGGCCAAAAATACTGAACGTTTTTTTCATGTACTTATGGACTATTTGCACTTCTTCTTTTGGGGAGTGATCCCAATTGCCCACTTTCTGGGTGGGTCTTTTGTTTTTAGGGGTCTAATGTTTTGGAGGTTTTTTACATATTCCAAATATTAGTCTTCTTCCCCAGGGGGAGCTGGCAAAATTTTTTTTTGCACTCTAAATGTCTCTGTGTTGGTTGTTTACTTTGGTGTGCTGAAGCTTTTAAATTCGATACAATCCCATTCGTTGATTCCTTATGTTACTTTTTTAAGCAACTGGAGTTCTGTTCAGAAAGTCCTTGCCTGTGCCTATGTCCTCAAGAGTTTTACCTATTCTATTTTCAGGCAGATTTAGGGTTTTTGTTTTAATATTTATGTCATTGATCCATCTTTATTTTATTTATTTTTTATCACTTTAGAACAAAGTGCGAAATATGGTTTTCCCAGTACCATTTGTTAAAGAGACTATGTTTTCTCCAGCGCATGTTTTTAGCCCCTTTGCAAAGATCAAACAGCGGAAATGATTGTTTTTACATCCTCTATTCTCCATGGATCCACATGCCTGCTTTTGTGATGGCACTATGCTGTTTTTTGGTTTTGTGTGTGTGTGTGGGATGCTGGGGATCAAACTCAAGGCCTTGCACTTGTTAGGCAAGTGCTAAATCCCCAACACACATTCTGTTTTTATCACTATAGATTTGTGTTATATCTTGAAACCCATTATGATGCCTCTTGCTTTGCGGTGTTGCCCAGGGTTGCTTTTGTTATTCCGGTCTCTTCTGGTTCTATATATATTTTAGAATTGTTTTTTGTTGTTCCATGAAGGATGTTGTTGGTATTTTGTCCAGGATTGCATTAAATATGTGTCTCAGTCTTGGTAGCATGATCATTTTGACAATATTGATTCTGCCTGTCTAAGGACAGGGGTTATCTTTCCATTTTCTGATGTCCTTTTTGAGAGTACTATCATTTTTATTATATGAGGTCTTTCACTTCCTTGGTTAGGTTAATTCCTAGGGATTTA
>PVJO010002497.1:0-69995 GCA_004026905.1 Hystrix cristata | reverse complement strand
TAATTAGAGCAGGGCTGTTGAATTTGAATTTCATCTCTTTCCCCTAGTCTAGACTGGCTGTTTTGCACATAAGTAAAGGTACTTCTGGCATATTAAATTCGTCATGACTAATGTGTCTTCTGAGGTATAAGCAGTACCACAAAGTGAAAGTAAACAAAATACCTCATATTCTGATAAATTGTGATTGTGTGTGTGTGTGTGTATATGTGTGAAGTTTTTTTTTTTTTTTCCTGAGTCTGCACAAATCACCTTCATGGTACAAAGTCATGTGTACTGCAGCCGTTATTTGGCCACCTCAAACTTTCTCCCTGCTTCACCCTTTTTTTTTTTGGTAACTTCTTAATATTAAATCCTTCTTATCATTGACTTTGAGTATTAAGTACTGTCATCGCCCCATCCCTACCTCCAAAAGCTCCATCTTCAGGTTCTAACTGAGCAGACTCAGCCAAACATGAATTGAAAATGTTGTGTAGTCTGACATACTAGAGTTAGTCCCTCAGTGGATCTGGATGTCATTAATGCCTTAACACTGTATCACAACAACTATTTACATAGCATTCACATTGTAATATGCAGTGTAAGTAAGACACAGACTTAAAATATATGAAACAGATGCATAAAGTAGGTGCAAATATTATGCCATTTTGTATAAGGGCTTGAGCATCTTTGAATTTGGGGATCCCTGGTGTCCTGTGACGCATCCTCTGTGGATATCAAAGGCTCTATAGTGGTCCAGCCAGTCTAACTGACCTTAGGTTACTCTATGTTTGAAAGTCTACAGGTTAGGATGTTTAGGGCAGGTAGAGATGGGTATTGATTTCAAAGTCATTGGCACTGTTATATAAAGATTCATTTTGCACTTTGTGTTTTTTTTTTTTCCTAGAAAAAAGAGCGGTCAGTCCCTCTGGGAGATCAGAGTATGGTAAGTCATAGCATAAGCACTGAGTTAGTTTAAGAATCACACATATTAGTCTATCCACTAAAAATACACAATTCTCTTTACAGTGTCAAAATTGCTTCAAACAAATTTTGTAATTTGATAGAATATGATCCTAAAAGGTAAAGAGGTAGGCAATATAATTTTTGTAGAGGTTATTTTGTAAATTTCCACTCATAATTTTCTAACCTTGGGATTGAGATTAAAAAAAAAAACTTGCAATGAACCTTGGAAAAAAGTAGAAGCTAACCCTTTTCGAGCCATCAGAAATCAATGAATTATTCTGCTTCAAAATGTATCATGAATCAAAATAAGTTTTAATTGCTCAATATGATCTGAGTCATGTTTTTATTCATAAACCTTTCCTTCTCCATAAAGATAAAATAATTAGGCCCATGATAAACTCTTCATCTTTCTGACAAGGGTTTGAGATAAATGAGCCAAGGAGGAATAAGCATTCTGCTTCTGATATGAAATAGTCCAAGGGCAGAATGACCACGGAGTGCTGCTTATGCTTGGACAGGAGTCAAAGGAGGAAGAAAAGTCAGCACAGGATATTACCTTGAGACCTTGTATAGCTCCCATTCTCGCAGAGAAGGTATAAGTGGGGGAACGCCATAATCATGGCAGAATCATGACCCAGAAACAGTTGGTTTTTACATCCCGTAGAAGTGTGTCTCTGCTGGGGAAACACTCCCAGATTCTAAGTGTGTTCCCTCCTGTTGTTGGGGGTCTTTGGTTAAATAGTGCAGCATCTGGGTTGTGTAAATGGTGCCTCCTTTGTCTTTCCTTTTTGACCCACTTCCTCCACATTTATACTCCTTTGGAGAGCGTAACTGTGTTGACTTCATGAGTGAGGTTAGAAAACTGGAGTATTGTTGAGGTTAGCCCGTATGAAACATTCTTCAGTAGCCTCCTGTTCCAAAGAGGCTGAGTCCCAGAGTCTGTAGTGATGACCTTCCATCTGTGACAACTTACGGTTCTTGCCTTGTCTGTCTGACATGATTTCCAGCTACATATATAAACACGACTTAATATCAGACATGTGAATTAAGGAAACAAAATCTCCATTAAGTCTTTCATCTAATAACACCCCATTACTTTAAAGAACTGGTTATAGGCTGGACTTCACTCTCTTCTCTCTTGTTCTGTCATTAACCAGTGCCAATCGGTGTAGTATCTTACCTGCACTGCTTCATGGGGACAGTGTTTTATCCAAGTTTTCAAAGATCTCTGTCTTGCTACTCTGATGAAGAATCCTTCCACCTCAGTGTCTTTGAAGCAATTAATATAGACCATTGCACTCCTTTTTTAGACTACTTTCTGCTGCTGCTTCCATGCTTCCGCAGTGTCCTGGCTTTCCTTCCGTCTCTCTGACATCTGCTCCTCTGCCCAGCTGCTAATGTGCAGAGTCTGGTTGTTGAAGAGCCCTTAGTGATAGCTTCTGGTCCAGGTGTGTGGACCAGAAGCTAGGAATGTGCTGTTAACTCCTACATGTCTGTCTCCCGCCTGATTGCTGTCTCTTGCTCCAGAGTTGTTTATTCAACTTTGTGTCTCACCAAACTTGCTCTTGTGCATGCCTTCTCTTCTCCAAAAAGGTGCTATGTGTCACCATCGCCACTGCATGACCTACCGTGGGCTCCTACCTGGTTTCTGTGCCATTGCGCTGCTCTGCTCTGTTCATAGCTGCAGCTTCTGTTCTTGAAATCAAATAGTGATCTAAGTGAATAACCAACTGCTATTTACAATCTCAGAGCGCAAACACTAGTGATTTCATATTCTTTTTCTATAATCAATATTAATTTCATTTACTAATTTAACCAATATTAGTTTGTTTAGCACTTAAATATCAGAATCACAGAGGCAAATAAATTAGCCTACTAGACATGAATATACATGAATGCTGTCATGTATATTGGCTAATTTGACCTCCATAATTTGATTCTGAAATTTTTACTCAATTTAAATATAAAGGTATTGTCTACACAATGGAGTACTACTCTGCCATAAAAAAGGACAAACTAGAATCATCTGTAGGTAAATGGATGCACCTTGAAAACATACTTTTAAGTGAAATAAATCAGTCACTCATGAGTACACATCAAATTGTTTCTCTGATATAAGAAACCATAAGTGTACATAAAGACAATGAGGCATAATAGATATTAGGTAAACAAAAGATAATATTCAAAAGAGAGGGGAACTAGAAGGGGAAAAGAAGCAAGTGAAAAGGGAAAAGGGAAAAAATGGAAAAATGTAAATAAATCTGCTGTAAATAAGGAAAGGGAGAAATGGAAGGGGGGTGGGGAAGGGGCAGGGGACCAAGATACATCATGTACAGGTACAAAATAACCATGATAAATGTGAGCATTATGTATACAATGTACCAATGCTTGTTCTTGGTAAAAAAAAAAAAAGGGTATTATAAGTGTGTTTATAAATACCAGTATTTATTTCATATTTATACCTTAATTAATGAATTTGTATCAGTAAAGATATCTTGGAGTGTTTTGGAGTAAAATCTTTTAGTTCATTTGATTCCTTAATTTTTAAAATAACAGTGTTAACCTTTTGTTCCACTACGCTTATTTTAACTGGACTAAAGTGTTTACTGCATCAGTGTTAAAGATTTGATACATTATGTTTCGTCTACATGATTTCATCTATAGCTCTTTCAATGATTAGTTTTTGGTCATACTTCTCAACATTACAGTTTTTAAATGTCAAATTTTGTAAGAAAATATTATTTTATCAATTTTTGAATAATACTACTATAAGAATTTGTAGCTGGTATCAATTCTATTTTTCATTAATTATTTCTCAGATTTTAATTTCTCCTAAGTCAAATTGTGCTGTTTTGGGGGTTACTAACAGTAAGTGATTCTTGCATGTTTTGAGTATTTCTCAACCTGCTTCAAAAAAGGAGTTCATTATTCTTAGAATTCCTGTTTCATTTTCTCATGATAGTATGTACCTAATCTAATTTGACTTTGATGAAATTTTATTTTCTTTTGAATGCCCCCACTGCCAAAATTCCATGGTCAAAAATATTCTCCTACAATTTTAATTTCTCTCGATTTTTTTCCCTCTCAGTCATGATAGCAGTCTAGAATTGTAACCATTGAGAATTCTTGCTTAAATGAATTGACCTCCACATGGAAATTGAGAAGGCCTAGAGGCAGCTCCAGGAGCAAACGCAAATTTAAGGGAAAAGATGTTTCTTTAGGCAAAATATGTCATGTAAATTTGACCTGTGAGTCACTGGGAAAGAGCTCTTTCCTTGCCTTTGAGCTTTTGTGTCCTATGGCAAGCCTGTCCGCTTCAGACTCCCTCAAGTGGGACGTGGTGCCTGTTGGCATAAAATACTGCAATGACTTTTCCTTGTCTCTATGAAAAAGAGCCTTTAGAAGACTGGGTGAATTATGATACATAATTTTCTTACAATGATCCTCTCATTTTAGGTTTTGGTAGTTTGTTTAAATTACTGAAATACGTGTGTGTGTGTGTGTGTGTGTGTGTAAAATCGATCTGTTCATGGAACAGTTTGCCTAACTTCAGAATTCTTAATGACAGATAAGGTGTCTACTCTGGAATGAATTTTATTTGACTCCCCAAATGCCTTTTGTATTTTAATTTTCTTGAGAATCAGGAGAGCTGAATATTATACATTGTAGAAGGCAACCTGGGTCTCTGGGTGAGGTGAAACGAGGACAGGTGCTATAGTAAGATAGGTGTAGCACTTACTATGTGTTGGACACCGTTTCCTGCTGCTTTCCCAACACTAACCTATGTGATCTACCCAGCAGCTTTTTGAGGCTCTATTTCACCCCATTTTAGATGAGAAAACAGAGTATAGAGAGGTAAATAATTTGCCAGGTTAAGCACAGTAATGACCTGACATAAACTGCATAGTTTTAAGACAGACTTTATTTCTTATTTTTAGTATAAAAAGAACTTTGATTCTGTGCCTGAGGACTTGAGTTTGACCCTGCAATTTTTGTGCATATCCTTGCTGCACATAGATCAGCGGAAGGGGATTTCGAGGCATTTGATTAAAGCCAGATTCAGCCTCGTGCTGTGTTTCGTTTCTACCAAACCCAACAGGAAAACAAAAGTGATTTCTCCCTCTCAGACGGAGGTGGCAGTCCCCCTCCTATTCACACCTCTTTCCAAACGTGCTTCGTGGTTAGTTGTTCTCTGTAGTTCATGTATCAGTGAAGGTAATCAACGCATCAAAACGAAACTTCTATAATAGTAAGCAGTTTGTGAGGACAAACTACGTTCATCTGAGAGTTATTAAATGCTCCATTTCCTATTACATAAACAAGGGGATTACGTTTTCCCTACCATGTCTGGCTTCCTCCCTCTCTCTGACGTCCCAGATTCTTCTCATTTCCCTACCTTACTCTCACTCTGATCCTGAGTCAAGCTACTCTCCTGGGTGACAGCTTCCCGTCTGATCTCTGCATGAATCATACACACACCTGTGAATTTTGTTGAATATTCTGAGTGCAAACTGTACGTGATCGTCTCTGGTCATGTTGCTGTGGTTTCTGCCCCAGGAATTTTACTACTTTTTCTTCTCTACAGCCTTTAGGATCAACTTTGCAGCTCACCGCTTGTTCTCTACTTGGACTCGGAAGCATCTGGAAGGGCTGTGTCCGCCCCTGGAAAGGCCCTTCTCTCCATGTCATTGACAGTAGTAGGCATTTGTATTCAATACCCATTTATGCAGGTCCTGTCCGATGCCAATATTTAGGGAACAAGGTACCTTGGGGATCCTCTTCAGACTCTTTGTTTCCGAGCTTCGGAGGATAAAACTCATATAGGTAAAGGACTTCCTTGAGTCACTCAGGTTCTTAGTACTGAGCCAGGACCAGACTCAGTGTTCTTTCAGGGCCACGCTCTTTTGCCCTTACACTTTCAATTTGCAGGTTTTGGGTGTACCCAGGGTTTCACAATAGTCGTTACATTTCCCCTAAACGAGTTAACAAGTATCCCCCAGCTTTGGTTATCCAATAGAAAGAATGCCTTATGCAAAATGGATCTTACCTTATTTTTCAATCAGCGATTAAGGACATCTCAGTCATATTTGTGTGTTAACCAGAGTCCCCATCTATTTGTCTCTACTTCTTTAGCCACACATTTGCTTTTTATCACAGTTTGGTTTGTTTTTGTGTAGGGTAAAAACAGACTAAGTAAGTATAAAATGAAGAGGTCAGGAATACTTATACATAAATTAAGTGGAAGAGGTTATCTCTAGGGGGTTATATGCACAAACCTGTAGCCATCTTTTCAACAGTAAACCGTGCTTGGGAATATTCTGATAAATATGCTAGCCAAACCTGAGCCCATCCCAGCAGGTGGGAGGGAAAAGGAGTTCTAAAAAGTAGAATTGTTTTAAGTAAAAGAAATTTCAATAAATAAATCATTAAAGTTATAGTTCTCTTTCTAAGGTAGTTAATTCAAATGAAGATAAGTTTATATTACATCCTATGAGTACAAAGATATATTTTTCTTTCCCCTTAGAATTGAAGGATAGCCCATCACATTAATTTTAAGAGCTCTGATGTTCTTTGCCAGGCCTAATTTAAAGCCCCAGGATGGAGCATTGTGATCTATAATTTTCCATTCACCGAAGGAAGCTCTTAATTCACTCACAAGCACTCTGAGTGGAAAACTCTAACCTACACAGATAACTCTCTTAAAACATAGATAAATAGTACTGCAGTAGCTGAAAGTCTGCTTAGAAAACTGACTTACTCCTATGGAAACATGAGCTAGGAGTAAGTAACAAGGCAAAGCAATAGGAAACCACAACTGAAAACTTAAAAATTGGGTGTTCTGTTACATCTTTATTATTTACTTTATCAGTGCTTTTACTTTGTCTGTTTAGAAAAAAACCTTAGCTATTTCTTGTTATTGCAAAAGAAAGCTCTTTTTAAATATTGATGAAACAATATAACTACATTTCCTTATAATTGTCAAAAAAGGAGTTTTAGTGGAAATAATGACTTAACTGTATGAAAATTATTGTTATGAAATTAAGAATCAACTTCTGCTTAGATATATTTAAGTTTTTCACAGATGAAATAACAATATACCATCAAAATAGAAATTTTTATTATGGCAATACTGTGGAGTGAACTCACCTTTTGATGAACCACTGTTGTCTTCTCAATATAATCCATGCACTGCAAACAATTAATTATTCCATGCCAATTTCTTCTCCTTCAGGAATTATTAGGAGTTTTAATCATCCTTAAAAATAAAAATTCATTCTGTTTCACCTCCATCATTTCATCACTTAAGGCTATTTCATAGATTATTTTTTGGTCCTATTTCTTATCATTACAGTTTTCCAATGTCAGATTTTGTAAAAATTTTGTAAAAAATTTTACCAACTTTTGAAAAACAAATAGTACCTTGAGAACTTATAGCTAAATTCTATTTTACATTCATTATTTCTCAAATTTTAATTTTTCCCAAATCATACAATTATGATTGGTGAATTTAAAATAATTTAAAATAAAAGAAATTCCACTCAAAAATATGCTGGAGATATAAAGTACAGCATGGTTAGTGATACTATATTATATACTTAAAATTTATTAGGGGAAAAAAATCATGATGTATCCTTTCCACAGGACAAAATGGCAAGTACATGAAGTTAGTTTGGTTGTCACAGTCATTTTGAATTGTATTTGAATATTAAGTTGTGGCACTGTGCACTTTAAAGATATAAAATTGTATTTGCCAATTATATATCAGTAAGACTAGAAAATAAAATAATAATGCAATGCCAAACTTGGTTTTCCGTGTAATAAACATGTTAAACTGAATCTTCAATATGTAAAGCCTAGTATTAGCACAATAATAGCTAAAGAGAACTTAAATCTATCAAATATGGCATGAATACTTACCAAGTGTTCTCTCCACAGACAAAACATGGTAAATATGGATGGTGACAGATAATTAACTTGATTATGCCAATCTTTTTACAATGTACATGTGTATTAAATCATCACATTGTACACATTAAAATCTGAAAACTTTATTTGCTAATCATACCTTAATAAAGCTGAAAAAAATAATAACACAGAGCAAAACTTAACTTTTCATGCAATGTACTACAGTCAATTTTAAACATATAAAGTATAACATTAGCCCAACAATAGCTAAGGTTAATTTAAATCTCCCAAAAAGGCATGAATACTATGAAGCATTTATAATTAATTACTTTTCCTTGTGCTTCACATATTACCTATATTCATATCATGTCAAGTATTTTTTGAATATCTGCTAGAGAAACTTGGATACTCAAACTCAGTCCTATTTTGTTTCATTTTTCTTTGTGTGTGCTAAGGCTCTAAGCTATGGATCAGATAAAATAAAATAATTTGTAGATTGAAAATTTTCCTAAGCAATAGCATAGGACCATGTGCTTTTCTGTGTGTGCACATGTTTAAGTGACATGGAAGAGACGCAGAACTGGAAACAGATTAGGGAGAAAGCCATATTAAGCATTAAAAGCACGTTTCTAAAATTTGTCAAGTTCTGGAGTAGGTTCTCTGGAAGCAATATGCACCGTATAACAATGAATCATACTTGTTTTTCTAATGAGATTTGAGAGCAAGGTTGAAGTCAAATCAGTAAGAAAGGTACAACTAGCTCATCTGAAGGAGTCTTCAAATGAAACGTGCTGTGACTATGTTTTACCCATTTCCTGCTGTGAGCACCACAATTCCCTTGACACACTGAATTCTCCAGCCCAGTTCTCCTTCCTCTGCCCAGGAGCTGGGCCCCTCGCCTGGCTTCCACACCACCTCCTTGGAAAGATCTTCCTGGTTTCACAGCTGAACGTGTATTGTCCTTCCTTCACATTTCCCAGAGCCTCTGTTTTCCTCCCTGAGTCCTCTGAGTTCTTTCTTGTATTGCATCAATGGCAGATTTGTGTATTGATGGTTCTACACTGCAACTTTTTCACCAGAGTTTTTCTTAAACATATATCTTTGCCCCTGCTAGTGACTCACACAGCAAGTGCTCAGTGAAATAAAATCAATTCTATTCAGTACTCAGAGAAACGCTTTTTGTAATTGAAATGAACTTCAAAGGAAGTTCCTGGTCAGTGCGTGTTCATATTTTAAGGGCTTTCTGTCAATGAGGAGTAATACCAGCTGCCTGGGCCTTCAAGTTCAACAGCTCTTACAACTGAGCTATATGAAAGCACTCTCGGCTGTTTGAGGCTGAAAAGGCTTCAGAAGCTCAGGCCAAGAAAAGAAGGCACAGAGATGATCCTCCTTTCTCTACATTTTCACTGGCAAGACAGCACAGGACAGAAAGAATGGCATGAGTGGTAGGAGGGTTAAAACTGACCTGGGTTCTTAAGAGCAAAGTCGGGAAGGAAAAGGGAAGTAACTTTTATTAAGGGACTTACTACGTGTCAAGCATTTCACATATGTTTCACAATATCAAACAGTAAAATGATAATCCTAATGCTGCCACATTCATTAACATAGCTCATGTTTTTATAAATGATTTCATATCATGGTCTCATTTGATAGTGACAAAATTAGTATACGGATTCCATTCACTCTTTAACAGAAACTGAAATACAAGAAATCACAATGACATTTTCAAGGTTACAGATTGAGTCAAAGATAGTGAGGACTAGAATATAAAGTTTCTGTGTCTTGTGTAGCCATCTGTCTCTTAAGTCATTTATGTTATAATCCCAAAAATGTAATTGTATAATTGTTTCATACAGTTATCTTTATGTTAGTTAAGACCTCTTGGGTTCTTCATGTCAATCAACCTTGATTTTGTTTTGTTATGAAATTTGTGTGAACTGGAATATGAATGTGAAATTTTTGTTGGTTAAACACAGCAAATACTATAATTTAAAAGTTTTCACTAAATGTTTATTTAATAAATAAGCATATTTTACCAACTTCTCCTTTATGACTGATAAAATGGAGAAGAGAAAAAGACGTTGTAAAATAGTTCTAAATTTCAGACAAAATGAAGAATTATTTCTGTCTTCTACTTGTTTTAATGTTTGCCTAAATGGAAGAACGTAGTGGACCCTCCTTAAATTGGAATCATCTCGGTGCAGGAGAGTGCCCCAGAGCTCCTTTTTTTAATTTTTGGGGTTTTGTGTGTGTGTGTATGTGCGCCAGGGATTGAACTCGGGGCCCTGCACTTGCTAGGCAAACACTCTATTCGTAGAGCTCCTTTTTAATTGAGAATATAAAGCTGCCTGGCAGAGCTGAGTCAGAAATAGATATTTTAGAGATTCAGGAGAATTCCTAGGAGCTTGAGAAGACCTACGGAGTTAAGAGCTCAAGAGTTGTGTTGGCCACTGGCTGGTCATTTAATTTTGTAAGCTTTTCTTTCTACTTCAATTTGGGCCTCCCATCAATCAGAAACTTCAGAATGATTGGGAACGGGCGCTATCCTGAGTTATGCTCATATTGCCTCAAGTACCACCTGCACACCGCTGTCGCCTTTGCTGGAATGCTGTCCTCAAGGGTGACGCTCAGTCCTTGGAGACTTTTCTGTGGCATTAGAATGGTCAGAGGATAATAGTGGTGATAGTGGGCAACCTTGTCTTGTTCCAGATTTAACTGTGAAAGCAGCATAGTCCCTGACCTAAAACTATACTATAAAGCTACAGTGATAAAAACAGCATGGTATTGGCAAAAAGACAGACCTGAGGATCATTTGAATAGATTGGAGGATGCAGAAACAACTCCAAACACATTCAAATACCTCATCTTCAACAAAGGAGCCCAAAACACCCTCACTGGAAGAAAGATAGCCTCTTTAACAAACGTTGCTGGAAAAATTGGCTTGTCACATCCCGAAAACTAAAACTAGATACATGTCTCTCACCATGTACTAAACTCAAATCAAAGTGGGTCAAAGATCTAAACAGAAACACTAAATTTACTGGAGAATAGAATAGGAAGAACCCTCGAAGACATAGGGGTAGGGAAAAAATTTATGAACAGAACCCAGACTGCACGGGAAGCAATACAAAGAATCAGACCTTGTGACCACATGCTATTAAAAAGCTTTTGCACAGCAAGAGAAATTACCAATAGAGCAGGGCGAAAACCCACAGACTGGGAAAAAAATTTTGCTAGCTATCCATCAGACAAAGGTCTAACATCTAGAATATACAAAGAACTCAAAAAAGTCAAACCTCCCAAATTTAAAGACCCAATCTAAAAATGGGCAACTGAAATGAATAAACATTTCTCAGATGAAGAAATAAAAATGGCAAATAAATATATGAAGAAATAGTCAACATCACTAGTCATTCGAGAGATGCAAATCAAAACAACGTTAAGATTCCACCTCACTCCAGAAAGAATCGCGTATATGGAAAAATCAACCAATAACAAATGCTGGCGGGGCTGTGGGGAAAAAGGAACCCTCCTCCACTGTTGGTAGGAATGTAGACTGGTCCAGCCACTGTGGAAATCAATATGGAGATTCCTCAAAAAACTACAACTGGAGGTTCCATTTGACCCAGCTATTCCCCTACTGGGGATCTTCCCAGAAGAATTAAAATCGTCATACCACAGGGATATATACACGACCATGTTTATAGCAACACAATTTGTGATAGCTAAGTCTTGGAAACATTGGTTGTTGGGCTAAATGCTAAAGAAAATGTGGTTTTTCTACACAATGGAGTACTACACCTCCATAAAAACGGATAAACTAGAGTCATTTGTATGTAAATGGATGTTTCTTGAGAACATACTATTAAGTGAAATAAATCAGACACTCATGAGTACACATTGAATTGTTTCTCTGATATGAGAAACCATAACTGTAAATGAGGACAAAGAGGTGTAACAGATATTATATAAAAGGAAGATACTATGCAAAGGAGAGGAGTACTAGGAAGAGGGAAGGGGGAAAAGCAGGAAGGGAAAAAAGGAAAGAAAGGGGAAAGGGAAATCATGGAGAAATGTGAATAAACCTGCTGTAAATAGGGAAGGAGGGAACAGAGGGGAGGGGTGGGAAGAGGGGGGAGAAGCAAAATGCATCATGTACAGGTACAAAATAAATCTGATGAATATGATCATTATATGTACAATGTACCAATACATGTTCTTGGTTAAAAAAATTAATATAGAATGGTCAGAGGAATTTATGGCTGAAGAAACAGGCGGCTGAAGTGATTTTTTATAAATCATACCTCTGTGTGTCCTTTAGAAGTAAAAGCTTTGCTCTAAAATCTCAATACTAACTTACGTTTGGAATCTAAAATATTTTATTCATTTCAAAAACAGTAGCGGGAGAAAGAAAGGTACTGTGTTAATTTGCATGTTTTTAAGGTAAGTAAAATGTGGAAGAGGAAGAGTCCTTGGGAAGTGTTGTAAATAGAGTCCCTGTTGCCTGGGACTGTTCTTTCATTAAGAACCTAAAGCTGGAGGAGCCGCCTGTCCTCAGCTGCCAGAGCAGGAGGGAATGACTAGTGGCAGAAATGTCCCTGAAGCAACCCCAGCGACTGGAAAGTGCTCAGGCAGTGTACATATCAATCCTGCCTTATGACTTCATCACCACAATGTCTTCGCAGAATACAGGTTGGAAATCTGGCCGGCTGTCAGGTGTTCAAAATGTGAAAGCAGCACACTTCTTAAGTCAATTGTGTGATGCACTGTGGCCCATAGTTGCATGTGCAGCATTATTAAAAACATTACTGACACCAGCTTATGTTGGAGAATGAATAAAATAGCAGCACATATAACTTGATAAATACAGCCCTACGATACATTTCATTATTTCTTCCTAACATATGTTTAATCAGCATCTACTGGGACCCAGAACCACAGTGCTGAGTACTGGGGCATTTAGTAGTGAGCAGAATAGACAAACTCATGGCCCACCTAGGGCCCCTGTTGTGGTAGGAATGGCAGGCAAGAAACAAAAACCACGCGATGACGTGTATATAGTGAGAATAGTATTTTGAGTTAGAGCAATGACTTGTTAAAGTCACACAGGCTTTGCAGCTGTGATCCAGATGGTAGCAGGTCCCTGAAACGCTTGGTTCACTCTGTCGACTGAGCCTTTTATCTGGACTACTCGAGTCTCTGAAGTAATTTTGGTATTTTATTTTGGACTTCTTGTTTGGGGAATGTAGTCTTTTATTCTTTTATTTTCTTCTGTGTGTGTGTGTGTGTGTGTGTGTGCAAAAGACATATACAGAGAGAGAACATAATACTTTGATGTGACTCTACCATAATTATTAAATAAAAATAAAAACCATATATTTTGTTATTCCATTTATTAAACAGCAAAATGGCAAAAGCTGAGTTATATTACTTAGGTGGTAAACTACAAGGGAAACGAGGAAATAATAATCACAAAATTTAGGAGAGTGGTTGTCTGCAGCAAAGAGGTAACTACTTAGTACTACATTGCATGACTATGGCATCATTTATTGTCTTTGCTTCTGGGTTTTTTCTACACTGTTATGAAACTTATTCATATATCTCTATGCACATGTGCACATGTTTGGGAAGTATATAATCTATTATAGGATTGAATCATGCTACGCTTTTCCAGAACTGTCCTGCCAATGTTTATTGTCACCAGCAGTGTATGAGTTTCCTTTACTCATCTCTGTCAACATACAATCATCCAGCTTTTCACCTTTTGCACATCATTGGGGGTATATAGTACTTTTTGTTGGTGGTTTTAATTAATGCCGTCCTGATTATTAATGAGACTGAATACTACTGTATTATTTATTGATCATTTCTATTTTCTTCTGTCAAGTTTCTACCCAGATCCTCTGCTTACCTTTCTGTTTTTTTTTTATTCTTTGTATATTCTGGATATTAGTACTTCAATATTTTGAGTACTACAAATATCCTCTGGCCGTCTTGTCTCTGTATTGAAACTTTTCAGGAGCAAAACTCCTTATGCTGGGGCTTGGGGATTTAGCTCAGTGGTGCAAGACCACTGACACGGTGGCTTAATGACCTAGCACGTGTCCGAGTGGCCTAGCAAGTTCAAGGCCCTGAATTTGGTACCCAGTATCCCCCAAAACTTCTTATCTTTATTGTAGCTAAATTTGTTATTTATTATGATGGATATCTTTTTTATTTGCAAATTTCATTTGTTTTATTTTAATGATACATTTTTAGATATACATAATGATAACATTCATCGTAGGAAATTTGTACTTGGACATAATATATCGTGCTGCGGCTTTTTCCACGGGGGCGGGAATCTCAGAGACAGCAGTGGGACCCTCTCTGAGTGGCTGCCCTTGGCTTTCTGAACTGCACAGTCTCTTCGTCAGGAGCAGAGGTTCCTCATGGGCCAGGGAGCCTCGTGGGGGCATCTGCCCCTGGGTGCTGACATTCCCCTGAAATCAGAACTCAGTTACTCACAGCGAAGGAAGAAGGAAGGAAGAAAGCCCGATGTTTCCAGTGAATGCAAACTGTCTGTCACCCTAAAAACAGTCTAGTCCCTTTCGTGCTCTGTTTAATAAATGCTCTCAAGGCTGTATAATTTCACCTTTCGCTTTAGGCTTTTCTGCCTGACATTGAATTTTGTGTACAATGTGAGGGAGTGTCCACTTTTTTTTTTCTTTAAGACTATCCATTGTCCTACCACTATTTATTGAAAAGAATGTGTTCTTCCTGATTTTTTGTCTGTTTGATGATAGCATTTGATAAAATACTGGGAAAATGTGTCAAACTCTTCTCTGCTCGCAGATTTGTCTTTTTCTCCTTATAGTTGTATGTATTTATATTTTGCTATTAAATGGATATAATTAAATTATTACATCTTCCTTGCTAATTGAAACTTTAATCATTATAAAATGATTCTTATTGCTGATAGAGAGGTTTACTATAATTTCTATTTTTAGAGTGTCCTCTAGCTCCTTTCTGCAGGTTAATATTTACATGTTTTATCATTTTCAGGCTTTTGCTTCAGTATTCTTTAATCCTTAGGTTTTGGATATATATATTGCATGTGGTAGGATTCTGTTTTTTAGCTAGTATGACAAATTTTATATTTTATAGGCACATTTTATACACTTACATTTAATGTAAGTGTCATTAACATGAGCTTAAGTGCTCCTTAGTTTGCTATTAAAAGTGTTACAACTTGGATAGTTTAAACAACAGAAATTTATTTCTCACAGTTTTTGAGACTGGAGAATCCAAGTTCAAGATATTGGCAAATTCGGTTTCTACTGAGTGCCCACTTCTTGGCTTGAAGACAGTCATCTCCTTGTTGTGTCCTCATCAAGGGAACTGACCTTTTGACCTTATCTATGCAAAACAACTTCCAATACTTCACTTCCTGTAAGGATAGTGGGTGTTAGGGATTGAACATATGAATGTGAAGATGGACACATTTGGTCCATGAGAACACACATTACCTGTATTGTACTTTCTCATTGCCCTGATTACTCTGCATTTATTTTTTAACTCAATTTCACCTGATTTTGGATAGATCAATTTTTCTCTTTCCATTTTCTTTCCAATTTTCGCTTGGAAATAATGTATACAGATTCTACTCTTTTGAAACTGAAGCATACATATGTGTTTTTAGGAGTTTAGGTTCTTTAATATTTCACCCTTTTCTTCACAATGCAAGAAGGCTACAGTACTTCAACTCTTGGATTATATTTTATTTTTGCCGTAATTGTCTCCTGTTTTATTTAACCCCACAAGACTATATTATTAGTGTTTTATGTAGTCAGTCATCACTCTTCATGTCTTATTTTATCAGAAGTCTTCCATCTGGCTCACTTTTCTTCTTTCAGTAATACTTGATCAAAATATTTTAGTGAGGTCCTGCTGATGGCAAACTCTTTTTGTGCATGAAAATATCTTTATTTTACCCTTTTTTCTTGAACATGCTGTCTCTCGGTATGCAAATCTGCACAAGCAGTTATTTTTTTTCATTGTATTTCTCCATAATTTCTCTTCTTTCTTTCTGGAGTTCTGATTTGACATGTTAGTTTCTAACTCCATTCTGAATATTGTGACTATTCTTATATTCTGCCTTTTGTGTCTCTGTGCTGTGTTCTGAATAATTTATTTTGATTGAATTCTAGTTTTCTGATTGTCTCCTCAGCTTATGTCTAATTGGATACCAGATTTTACATTTCATTTATTATTGTTTTTCACTTCCAGATTCAATTTACTTCTTTTTTAAATCTGTTAGATAAATTTTTATAGTTCTTCACATTTATTTTCAAGTTTATCTTTAATTTTTGCAAAAAAAGATTAAGCCTAGTTGATGTGTAATCCTGATTAATTTAAATATCTTAAGACTTTGTGAGTCTTTGTGAGTTGTTTGCTTATAAACTAATTCTTCATGGTGTCTTGCTTCCTATGTAATTTAGCTGGATATTTATTATATATGTATTATAGCTGGATATTTTCTTTTTAAAATAATGTGTGAGGATTCTTAGAGTAGAGGTGCTTCCCCAAAGTGGTCCCCCTGTCCATCAGTTTCCTGGGCACACCTACAAGGAGAGTCCACTTAGACCATGTCACACATACTGCAAAATCAACTAAGGGTGTTTCCTCCTGACTTTCTACTCAGCGCCATGATAATTTTGTTAAGAGCAGATGGACTTAATGCTGAGGGTGTAGCCCTTCGGAGTTTCACCTTTATGGCAGATGATCTGTCTGACTCCCATCTGGGGCAACCTCTGGGCTGTGTCTTCTGTCCGCCCTACTCCTTGAATTTGCTAGATTGGTACATATCTTTAAAACTATATTTGATTTAATAGTATCTTCTCTCTCTGAGTTGTCACTTTCACTACATTTTGACCTGATATTGCATCAGTTTTCTGTACTTTTAAAAACATGTTAAGTTTTTTTCTTGTAAAAAATTTTTTTTATTAACAAAAGTGTCAAAATAACATGGAAATGTAGTGACAAGTCACATACTTCTTTATTTTTTTTTAGTTCCTTTTTAAAAGATTTTATTTTTATGGTGCATTTTAGGTATACATAGTGATAACATTCATCATAGAGGATTTGTACCTGTACATGATATATCTTGCTGCTTCTTTTTTTCCCATTCTCCTCCCCTCCCTTCACCCCTTCCTCCCTCCTTATTTACAAAAGCTTTGTTTCTGTCTTTTCCTTCCATTCCTTATTTCTCTTATCCTTCTGTTATTTAAGTTTTATATCCAATTTTTAAATTTTTTCTCAGACAGAAAGATACAGACTGAGACAGAGAGAGGAAAGAGAGGGACACTTACCAGAATTTTCAAATTAGAGCCAACAGGTGAAATTTTAGTTGTGGATTTATCTTCACAGATAAAATTTTTGTACTACTGCTGCTATGCTTGGATCTAAAATGTTCCCTCAAAGTCTTATGTGTTTGGAAGGTGGCTGGCTCGTGGAGGTGCTATAGTGGATTCACCCATTGATGAGCTCGGTGACTGAACAGGAGGTGGGCTTTGTTGGAAGGGGTCACAGAGGGCATGATCTAGAAGGCTGTACTCCTGCCCCTGGCTCTTTTCTTTTCCCTCCTTCTTGGCTATCAGAGGTTGAGCACATTTTCCTTTGCCATTCTCCTCTACCATCCTGTTTCTGCCTTGGAGCTAGCCAACCACGAATTGAAACTGTTAACCAAAATAAATCTCGCTTCTTTTAAGTCATGGGTGTCAGATATTATGTCCCAGCAACTGGAAAGTGGCCCAGACAACTACCATCATGGCAGCATGAGGCAAATAATTGTTTTGGCTGCTAGATTTCCCTTGTTAAGTCTTTCTTTCCCTCCTTCAAATCTATACAGAATATAGAAGAGAAAAGCCTAAAGTTTTCTTTTGACAATGAGCTCATAATATGTTCAGTCGCTCTGGAAAATTCCATTCTGTGAGTAAAAAGTTCACGAGCATTTCTGCCTCACATATGTTGCACAGAGTATATAGGTATCAAATCCAGGCTGTTGTATCTTTTACTTTATCCTAGGTGATAAGACTCCAGGAGGAAGTGAAACAAGCCCTCGGGCATTCCAGGTGATTATCTTGTTCTGTAACACATACCCCCAAACACAGCCTTAAACTGCCCCCCTTTCTCTTTCAGGTAGCTGAGGTTATATCATGCAGCAGGTTTTCTATATACTTCCAGTTTTCCCTATTTGTATTTTTTTTTATTTTAAACCAAGAACATGTATTGGTACATTCTACATACAATGGTCACATTCATTACATTTATTCTGTACCTATACATGATGCATCTTGGTTCTCCCCCCTCTCCCCCCCCTCCCCTCTGCACCCTCCCTCCCTATTTACAGCAGGTTCATTTATCATTTTCCATATTTTCCCTTTCCCCTCTCTCTCCCCTGTTGCCTTTCTGCTTTTCCCCTTCTTTCTTTCTAGTACTTCTCTCCTCTGCTCACCATCCTCCTTTTATATAATATCTATTACACCTCTTTGTCCTTATTTACAATTATGGTTTCTCATATCAGAAAAACAATTTGATGGGTACTCATGAGTGTCTGATTTATTTCACTTAAAAGTATGTTATGTGACTGGCCTGAGTCACTGGTGAAAGACCATCATTTACCACAATTTTTCCTCAATCATCCCACAAGCAGAGGCACCCATGTGGTACAGATTCTAATACTACACTCTATTTATAGTTTTTATTGTTGTATCATGGTGCATTGTGGGCAGAGATTAGGTATTTAAACATACTTTCTTTCCTATACTTCAGACCCAGGGAAAGGGATGTTTTTAAGCAATTATTATCTTCCATCGTCTTGAGTTGTGACAACAGTCAGAGTTGATAGGCAGTTTAATTTCATCCTCATCAGTAACCCAGGGGTGATAGGAGAAAGGAGGGGAGATGCTATCACTAGCTACAAAATTGCTTTATATACTTGTGTTAAATTGTCAGATTCTCACTATTTTTTTCTACTAGTGTTTGTTCAATTTTCTCCTTCTATCCAAAAATTCAGTTTTGTATTTATATAATGATAAAAACTATTATTTTTCCACCCTCACTCATTTACTATTATACTGCCTGAACTTGACATAGTGAATGACAAGGTGAAAGTCACTTAGTTTTACATCCAGGAGAAGTAAATATGCCATTCATTTTCAATCTCTGGTTGTAAAATTGCTCTTATATCTTTAGCGAAGGGTCTGGTGGGATGAGTAAGTACATAACCTATGAAACCAGAAGAAAATAAGGAGTTGCTCTAATGTAATTAGACTGTGTCATGGGTGTGTTATTTTCTTCATATTTCTTTTTTCTTTTTGAGTGCCTCATATTGTGCAATAAAACACAAATATGGCTAGAAAGAAATATTAGAAAACTCAAGTTGATAACCTTTAAACTCAATTGGTGTTCTTGTTTGCTTCCAGAGTCTCTTTTTTAAATCGGTATTGATCCAGAATTTTATTTATCCTGA
This sequence comes from Hystrix cristata, assembly GCA_004026905.1. Taxonomy (NCBI): domain Eukaryota; kingdom Metazoa; phylum Chordata; class Mammalia; order Rodentia; family Hystricidae; genus Hystrix; species Hystrix cristata. The sequence goes on along the minus strand of PVJO010002497.1, from coordinate 50,635 downwards.
GAAGATGTGTGATTATCCAATAATTCATGGCTGTCTCATAGTGCAAATTCACTGCTTTGTCACAGTGGTCAAGAAAAATCATTTTTTCAAAAGTGCATTTCCAGCGCCTCCTGAATGTGCCTGTCTCAGCACTGCCTAAAAACTCTTGTCTATTAAAGAGTGTTTTATGTCTGATTTCTTTTGCCTGCTCCAGGGAGGTGTATGTTGCTTCTTGTAGGTATTACACCTAAGTGTACAGCCGAGTCATTTATGATCTGTGTTCATATAGGCAAATTATTTCAAATAATGGTGCAAACTATTTAAAAACTATCTTTGTGATTAGAAAAATCCTTACAACAGGATATTTGGCATTTTTGATGTAATATAGGGTGACTTACCATCCCATATATTCAGGAAGTTACAGACTGGGAGAAAAAACATCCTAAGGCCTCGACGCCCTGATATTATTTGGTTTGAGGTCGGTGCTGAAGGAGTCTCATTTGCATTAATCTTACCGTTTCCAATGCGGGGTCATAGTTCCGCCTGAGATGAGCTCCAGGAATGGGCCTCATTTTCTGCATGAAGAGCTGCCGCCATTCGGCGATGAAGCCTGGCGCGGTGCCCTTTCTTTCACCCCCACCAATGCGTTCCTGTGTAATGCTCTGGAATCGCCTTCACCCGCCCTCAGTGCCGCAGCCTCAGTCGGCACCACCATCAGCTATCTGAGATGTGCCAGGAATCTTTTTGTTGGTTCCTTAGTTTTACCTTTCCCGTTGCCTCTAAGTCTTGCAGATACACAAAACGTGACAATTCTGTAACTTTTACAGAAAACGTGAGGACTTTGTAAGTCCTACTCCAACTCCTGATAATATGCTTAATTCCTCGTTAGAATTGCGTCTCCTTCTCCAGGCATAGCTCTTTCCTAAGCTGAGCATGTCCCTTTGTCCCTCTTTCCATGTCCCTCTTTCCAATTCCAGCATTCTTTCCCCCAAGCATGCTTAAAATTCCTCTCCTTCAAAAAGACTTTCCATAAATGTCGCACCTCACACTGAAATCTTTCTAGAATTATGGTTGTCACTTATAACTAATATGTCAATTCAGTCAAAGTTGAGTTGTTGTATTGATTCTATACTGATCTACTTTGGTTATTAGAGTAATATATATTTCCAGTATTAAATGATTTCCAGTGAAGGTAAATTTTTTCCTACCTCCATTCTTTATTTTCTTCTCTGTTGTCATTTTATGGATGACAAATGAACTTCTGGAGAGCAAAGACAATAATTTTCCCCAAATCATACAGCTTATAGGTGGTACAGATGGCATTTGGTACCAAGTAATTCGAAAGCTCCTTTTTATTCACCAATGTGGGCTATTTCCTCCCTTACTTCCACTGTAAACTCCTACTGTTCTTGACATTAGAATTGAATGCTGAATTAGTATTGATGACAGGGGAGTGATTTTTTTAATATCAGTATAACTCTAGGAGTCCATTAATTTGCCTCTACTCTAAGTTGAAGTCTATCTGAAATGATTAGACTCTGAAAATTGATCCCCTATTTGTATTTTCATAAAGATAAGAGAGTTCAAAATGATACTGATAATTTTAAAATTTACACCTATTTGAGTAAGTATTATGTATATACCAGGCATTAATGTAGGTAACAGGAATGAAGAGCAATAACCAAAGTCAAATTGCTGCCCTAAAGAAGCTCATTATTAATGCAGGAGATACGGTCATGCATGTTAGCTTGCTATTGCTACTGTAATGAATTACCACAAACTTGTGGCCTAAAATAACACAAATTCATTAGTGCATGATTCTGGTGGTCAGAAATCCAAGATAGATTCCAGTGAGCCAAAATAGGAGTTGGCAGGGTGCATTTCTTTATAAGAGGCTTAGGGTGGAGGTGAGGGATCTGTTTGCTTTCTTTTAGCATCTAGAGCAGGCCTGTCCAACCCATGGCCCATAGACCAGATACAACTTTGAGTACCTTGTAATGTGACCTCACAACATTGTCAACTTTGAACATTTTTATGTGATTTTTAGAGATATTTTATGTGACTTGGTTGCATAGTGCTTGAACATGGGCTATGTGGCAACAAGAGCCCCTATGTGGGGAGGGCAGGGTGCAGTAATAACTCTGCCTCCTGTGCCCGCCTCAGTCAGTTCCGTCAGTTCAGTGGAAACCCACCTGTACCAGGTATTACATGTGCTTGTGTGACTCTTTAAGAAACACAGAAATTACCCACCACAGTACAAGGAGTGATCAAAAATACAATGAACATTTACATTAAAAAAAATTTGTAATGAAAGACATACTACCAAGAATGGTAAGTGTATTCAAAGAGAGGTGGAGTATTTTGAGGGGGATTAATGGGAAATGTGTGTTTCACTGTAATACATTTTTCAAAATTTGAATAGAGTATATTTTTTTAATCTCACCTTATTGATCAGCCATTTAAAGCAATTCCTATCAAATAAAAAATATTAGGGTGAGTCCTCATCTACCATATTCCCTGGATCTGGCACCCTGTGACTTCTAGATCTACTCCAAAGTCAAAATAACCTTGAAAGGTAAACATTTCGAGTTGATTGAGGACATCAAGGCAACCACAATAACACAAGTAAAGACACTCATGAAAGAGGACAACCAGAACTGCTTCAGAAAGTGACAAGGACAATGGGATAAGTGTGCTCAAAGCAGGGGTGGGAGGTTGACAGGAATTATTAGCAATGTGTACTTTACTATAATAAATGTTTTTAAAATTTAAACATTCACTGTAGTAGTTTTGATCACATCATGTATTTCAGCTTACCCAGGTGTGTATTTCAATATACCTACTTGTGAAGACAGGCATTTATTGTTAAGCAGACATGTGAGCTCTCTTATTTAATTTTATTAAACTTGGGGTTGTTGTGTTACTTTACAAAATAATTTAATAAGCTAAAATAGTTTTGTTACTTATATACACTGACTACATAATATATATTTATTAGTCTAGGTTTGTCATACGTAATGGATACATTCATCATGGGAAATAGTAATATACATGTCACATCTTAATCCTTATTACATCCCTCTCCCCTCCCCTCCTCTTGTTTCCCCCATTACTAGATCCTCTTCCCTTCTCCACAAAACATACCTTCCTCTTACCTATCATTTGTCTTTCATTCTGCTCTTTTAAATTATTTATAATTTCAGTTTCTCATATGAGAGAAACCATGAGATAGTTAACCTTTCATGTATAATTTAATTAGTGTTATATAGTGTCAAGGTACATCTATTTTGCTACAAATGATGAAAATTTATCCTTCTATGTGACTGAATACTACACCATTGTGAATATATACCACATTTTCTTTATCTGCTCCTCTGTTGATTGACATAGAGGCCACTTCCAAAATGTAGCTATCGTGAACTGTGCTGCTATAAACATGACTGTACATGGATTACTATAATAGGATGTCTACTCTTTGGAAGAGAACTGAGAAACGGTATTGCTGGATCAAGTGGAATTTCTATATTTACTTTTTTTGAGAAATCACCATACTGATTTCCCTAGTAGTTCTCCTGGTTTACATTCTCATCAACAATGTAGAAATGTTCCCTTTTCTCCACAATTTCACTAACGTTTGCTTGCCTTTTTTTTTTTTTTTTTTTTTTTTTTTTTTTTTTTTTTTTTTTTTTTTTTTTTTTTTTTTTTTTTTTTTTTTTTTTTTGGTGCTGGGGATCAAACTCAGGGCCTTGTGCTTGCAAGACAGGCACTCTAACCACTGAGCTAAATCCCCAGCCCAAAAGTTTGCTTTTTTAAGAGTTCTTGATAGTCATTTTTTTCTGGGGTAAAATGGAATCTTACTGTGTTTTGATTTGTCTTTCTGTAATGTCCAAATATGCTGAACATCTTTTTCATGTACTCAGTGACCATTTGTACTTCTTTTGAGAAATGTCTGCTCACTTCATTTGCTCATTTTTTAATTGGACCTTTCATTTTGGGGGGGGTCTTTTATTTGGAGAGAGTCTACTTTTTTGAGTTTTTAAATATATTTTAGATATTAGTCCTTTATTCAAGGACTAGCAACAAAACTTTTTCCTGTTCTGTATGTTGTCTCTCCATTCTGTTGGTTGTTTCTTTTGCTGTGTAAGAGCTTTTTAATTTGATGTAATCTCATTTGTGATTCTTGGTGTTATTTCTTATGCAGCTGGGGTTTGGTTCAGAAAATCCTTGCCTGTCCTAATATCTTTGAGAGTTTTGTCTATTTTATCTTCCAAATTAAGTGTTTCTGTTTTAATATCTAGGACTTTGATCCATTTTTATTTTTTTTTTAGTACAGGTTGAAAAATATGGGTCTAGATTCATTCTTCTGCAGTTTTCCCAGCACCATTTGTTGAAGAGACTACCTTTTCTCCAGCATATGCTTTTAGTCCCTTTGTCAAAGAACAGATGGATAATGTGTCTGGTGTTTGTCTTAGCATCCTCAGTTCTGTTCTGTTTTTCATATATTGTTTTGTATTGTCTTTGTTCCATTGATCCACATGCCATTGCTTTTCCTATTCTGTGTCTCTTCTGGCATCATATAAACTTTAGGATTGTTTTTTCTAGTTCTATGAAGACTGCTCTTGTTTCAGTCTGACAGTCTGTGATTGAGGAATAAAGACCATTGGCATGAGGGTTATCAGTGTAAGGTATTTGCTTAATCCTATCATTGGATTACTTTTCCAGTGCTGATTTCTTTATTTTTCTATTGTTTAATTACTCTCCCAGGTAGATGTATATTTTCCTCTGGTCTCTTTGGTGCTGGGGGCTTCCCTGTCTCTGTCTATGATTCTCATATTGTATTTTCTGCAGTGTTGATTTAATGAGCATGCATTTCTTTAGGATTTCTTTGTCTGGGAAAATCTTTATTTCTCCATCAATTTCGAAGGCTAATTTTGTAGGATCTAGAACTATGGGTTAACAATTGTTTTCTTTTAGGGCTTGAAAAACTTTGTTCTAAGCTCTCCTGGCCTTCAAGATTTCTGCTGAGAAATCCACTGTAATTCTGACAGATTTGCTTTTATAAGTCGCTTGCTGTTTTTCTCTAACAACTTTTAGGACTCTTTTTGTTGAATTTCTGGAATTTTAATTATGATATATCATGGAGAGATTCTTTTCTGGTCGAGAGTGTTTGGGGTTCTACATACCTCTTGTTCTTGAGTATTGAATTCTTTCCTTAGATATGAAAAATTTTCTGCTATGATTTCAGTGAAAATATTTTTCATACCTTTGCAGTCATCTTTTAATTTTCCCCATATTCCTATTATACAGAGGGTTTTAAAAAGTCATCTAGCAGCTGTTGGATCCAGTTTCCATGGTATCTTGTTTTTAGGGTGTTAGTGAGTATATAATCTATTGTATCCACCTTGTCTTCATTTTCTGAAACTCTACACTCACATTGGTCAAATCTACTCCTCAGACTTTCCAATAAATTTTTCGTGTATTGTATTGCTGCTTGCTTTCTTTTTAGTTTTAATTCTTTACCAATTTTTTTATTTATTTTATTTTGTCTTGTTTAACTCAGTTTGCTTCCTCATTAAATTCATTGAACATTTTATTACTAAAATGCTGTATTTGTTTAATTACATCATTTTGTTTAATTACATTTTGTTTAATTACAAATTATGAATTTGCTTTTTTTTTATTGCTTCAAATAATTTGACCATTTGGTTTTTCAGTTCTTTGTAGTTTGCTTTATTTCACTGCCTGTAAGATCAGCTTTGGGAGAATTAAGGTTTTTGGAGCCATCTTGTTGCCTTGTTTTCATATGTTTCTATTATTTTTGTGCTGCAGGTTGAAGATCTGTTAAGGTAGAGAAATTGTCACTACTGTAGAGATGTGTTTAGTTATATATTGTCTCCCTGTAATGTGTCTCTGTATTTGGTTACGTTTTGGTGTTTATATGCCTTTGTAACCTACTCAACATGATAGAATTAGTCCTAGTCCCTGTGTTGCAAAGAGAGAGAAATAATTGGTCATATCTGCATCTGCAGAACAAAGCATTTATCAGTCATGTAGTTGAAAACTTGACAATTCCACCCTTCTTTTCCCCTTTCAGTAACCCATGAAGAGAACGTATTAGTGCTGATGACAAGTAGGGTGGAATGGGGAGGAAGGAAAGGAGTGAGGAAGAAGAAAAGAGAGAGAGAGAATATAGCTCAGAAAGAGGGGAAGAAGAAAATGAAATAGCAACAAATGAAAGGAAAGAAATAGGACTTGATGATATTTTTACATGTGAAATGGGAGGGGGAAGAAAAAATATGAGAGGTAATCTGTGGAAGCAGAGGATAGAAAAGGGACAGAGGTATGATTGGAAATCGAGGGGAAGATGTAGGAGAGTTTGAGCCAGTTAGAAAAATAACAGGAATCTTGTATTTGGATCCTCTGTACACAATTTTTGGTGTGGGTTAGCCTCGTACTACCATTAAAGATACTTTTTAAACTAAAGCTATAATTAATTCCTACTCTCCGTTTCACCCGTACAGACACCTCACATCTCATATACGTATACCAGATGCCAGATGAAAGGAGACCAAGAAAAGAAAAAAGAAAAAGAGAAAATATGTATATAATACAAATAAAAGATAAATTTAAAACATAAAAGAGAAAAGAAATGGTTTAAAGAAAGACAGAAAAAGAAATTTCTAAAGGAAAAAGAAAACAGAAAAAAATACAAACTAAAAAACACGCAGACACACAAAAGTAGCGTCCTCTCTGTGTGAACGGGTTCTGTTAGATTTCAGGTGTGATCCTGTGACACACCTAGGTGGACGCTTTGTCTTTGCTTTATGGTCAGAAACTGTCAGTTAATTCAGGGGGAGGCGAGTGGCAGAGCTGGCCAAGCACTCGGTCCTGCACGATTTCAGCAGGAGTCTCCATTCCCAGCCCCTTTTCCTCCGCGGATATTTAACCCTACTCCCTCTGCTCTGTTGTGCCTGGACATGGTATGCAAGTACCTTCTGGTCTCACTGTTGCACTGTCTCTGTCTTCTCCAAGCTCTCTGAGTCTTTTACAGAGTGCCTGAGTGCCTTGAGCTGAGTGGGGGTTGGGCCCTCCTGCATGGGACTTGGTGGGCAAGTCCAGGAGGTAATGTGACGGTGCTCACCTGAATCCTCTGTCAGTCTTTGGTGGCCAGTGGACTGGATTCCACACAAGCACCGAGCTCCATGGTGTCCAGAAAGCAGGATGGCAGGCAGGAAGGCACAGAGTACTGTGGTCTGGATGTCGGTGGGAATGCACCCACCCTGGGTCTCTCCAGTGTCTCTTCTCCTTACCCAGACTACTCTGACTGGGTCTCTGCACACCCCTATCTGTTTCTGTTTCCGGGTCCTTGTCATGATCCAAGCCCTTGTTTTTTGTTTTTGTTTTTTGTTCCAAGGGCTTGTGGGTCCCAACTCAGTCACTGCCCCCTGATGATTTTCTGGCTCCTCAGGCACCCTCCTCATCTGAGGCATCTCTCCTGTGACCATCTCAGTCACTGGGCTCCACTTCCCAGTGGGACGGGAGCTGGGACAGGTGTGCAGTGGGTGGCGAGTGTTCAGCTGGGAGCAGACTGAAGCTCCCTGGGCTCCCATCACCTCTACTGTGCGTGGCTCTACTCCTCCCACCCGGGCACAGCTCTTTGCTGCCCACTACAGCTCAGCTCTCCACCCCTCCTCACCTCCGAACTTCGCCTCCTGGGCTTGCTGTGCTAGAAACAGCCCTGCTTTCTACTCCAGACAACCCTGATACTGGATGTTGTCCGGCCAACTCCTCTTTTAAGTTACCCGCCCTGGGTTTTTCTTTCATTCCTGTTTCTGAGTACCTGCAGTCCTGGCAAGCAACCCCTGAAAGACGCATGAGTGCCGCTGGCTCTACCCTGCCATCTTCCTGGTCTGTATTACAGATTTTATACACAGCCCGAGACCACTCTTCTTCCCTCAGTGCCGCCCAGGCCGGCTGTGAAGAAGACACCAGGTCTGGAGGGCGCAGCAGTCCTTGGTTCATGGCTTCGCTCTTCAAAGCCAACCTTGGCCAGCGGTGTCCTTCATTCATCACATCACTCCAACCTTGTTCCCCTTGTTCTAGTTCTTGCTTTGTCTCTTCTGTCCCCTTCCTTCCTGCCTAAATGAGACAGTCAGAGACCAGCAGAAGGACAAAAGGCAGGTACACTCCTGGGCCTTGACTCAGGACGTGTTACTCATTAAAAGCATGGTACGAATTCTTCGCTTACCCTCACTCTGCCAAACAGTCTTATCGACCTCAAAAACCAGGGGCATCACTGAAGCCGGTATGTCTTTGCCCCAGCAGATCCCAGAATAAACTAGATAAGAAACTAAAACTGTTGGGGATCGTCGTAGAGGAGCAGAGGACAAACAACTCGAGGCCCTTAACCTGTGACTCATTAAATTCTTGGTTTGTTTTTTCTTCTGAGGCAGTCAGGGATTTAAAAGCTGCTTTTGCTGAAACAGTGACTCTTCACTTGGGTCCACAGATGCACGATAGTAGTTAAAAGTCGGGCAGAACTTGACCTCTTTGCCTTCATTTTGCATCTGCCTCCTTTATTACCTTAAAACTTTGGATCAGATTCCTGCTCAGTTTTACATAAAGGTACAGTGACCATTTAAGGGGTGTCTGTCAAAAAAACTGGTAATGCAAGTTTAGTTAGTCCTAAATGTGCAGAGCCTATCTCATCCTCTTTCAAGATTAAGGATTTATGTTAAGAGATTTACAAGCAGATTTTACTCCCTGAAATGGGAACCTAGTGGTCTCCGGGCATTGCCTTAAACCTACAGTCACCTCGGGTTCCAACAAGCTTCTGCAAAAGTGATACTGCCTCTGCAGGGAATGAATGTCTCATGGAGACCAGACTGTCCCCTCAGGAGACAAAGATTTCTCCGGGGCTTCCCTGCAACCCCAGAACTGAGATGATCAACCAAATCATGTCGCCTTGGCACGCCCGTGAGAGCTGCTCATTCCTTCGATCTTTTCCAGCAAAGCTGCACCTCTTTGAGTTCCTCACACTGGAGTCCCTTCCTCATTTTCTAACTCTGCGTCATAAGTCTGCCTGTGCTTCTCATTGTCACATCCTGAAACTCTTCTGTGACAATACATCAGGAAGTTGTGTGGGCCATGTCGAAGTCCTCATTTCCTCTTCAGAGCAAGCTTCTCCAATCCCGTCCAGTGACATAATGGCCATTGAGTTTAGTTGAGTTTATCCAGACAATCCGGAAAGTCTCCCCATCTCGTGTGACATCTTCATGGGTTCTGGGGATGAGGATATGTTTGCAAGGCACTGTTCTGTCTACCGTGACATATAAATAAATTTCTTGTGATGCAAGGTGCTAAACAGAACAGTGGAAATAACAGAAGCATGTGTGTCTCAGAGATAAATTGAATTAGCTGCTTTGAGGTGGAGTTATATAAAGCTTTCCAACATTGACCTCCAGGTAAAGTAGGCTCCACTCAATAAGACAGTGGTGAGTAGAATGCCATTCCTTGTTCTTTTTGAGGGTGAGTGGAGAACTGGTGAGAAGAAGTGGAAACTGTCCCATTGCCAAGGGACGAAGGAAGGGAAAGTCATATTAGTTGGAGGGAACAAGGCACACAAAGCACTAGATTTTGAAGGGGCGCCATAAGCAGTGCAGAATTGCTAGAAGGTCAGGTTTAAAGTGGGGTGTAGTAAGAGGGGAGGCTGGTCAGATGGGCCACATCATGAAAGGCCACGTGTGTTATTCTGTCAAGAGGAACATCTTCCTGAAAGAAATGGCAAATAAACATGATGCGGTATCTTTTGCTGAGACTTTGAGGGAAAGGGAGCTTTTTCTTGGGATGAAAAGATAGGCCTTCTTTTATAGATACAAGACAATAAACATATCTGAGCACTGCCCCGAGTATTAAATTATGTATAGTTCTCCTTTGGCTATCGTTGAATATTAAAGCAGATCTTAATTTGTGTTAGTCCACTTTTCTGTGCTTGTAGAAGGTTATCTGACATCGTGCTCAGAATAGGTCTTTTTAAAGCCCTGGACATGCATCTCATTTTAGTTTTTCCTTTGCTCTCTGAATCATACTAGGTTCTCAAAAAAAAAAAAAATTCCTAAAGGAATAAAATTAAATGTCTTAGTTTGTTGTTGATGTTGTTTTTAAGCGATAAGTAATAGTTGTACCATTATTTTATTTGAGAAACAGATAGCTTTTAAAGACAAGAGTCTTTCTAAGCATGACTGTCTGCTTTAATCTTGCCATTTGTTTTCAATTGAGCCATGTGAAATCTGGACCCAAGAATTGAATTAATTACCTGGACTGTTTTCCTTAGTCTTCATGAATTATTTCGAGTAAGGAAATTGCATTGTATGAGCGCGATGCCAACTGTTAACTATAATAATGAATGCGTAGCCATCTCTAATAAATGTTCTTCAGTGATTCCATGGTCATCGTAACTTTGGAGATCGAAAACTCAAATAAAACTAAGAAGCTTATATAAAATATTAAGTAGCTTTAGGGTTTTTTTTTCTCATTTTCTTTAAACGAGAAAAATGAATTGCATTTAACTGGCTAAGCCGTCTGACAGTGAAGCACTGAGGCTCTTTAACTGGCCTCTGAGTCTATTTATTCCAGAGATGCAATTACAGCACTCGAGGGCCGCTGCAAAAGCATCACCCTGGACTGATTTGCAGGAAATAAAAATTTTGCATCACAATACAAATTCTGCCAGCACATGGGGCAGGGGAAGTCGTCACTTTCCAGCTGTCATTACTCTAAGGGATCAGCTAAACGTTATCCTCCGACTCTAGTGTTAGGGTTCTCTCAACTAAAATACGACGGATTTCCAATCATAAAGTATCAACATTTCAGGCACATTTGACGGTGGCATTTCATTTTACACTACAATCTGCTTTTTCATCTGATGAGGTGTATGTACATCACATAAAAATTGGAAGTTATCTTAAATACTTTTTAACTAGTTTTGCCTGTCCTTCATGTAAAAAGCAGATCATTACATGATCAGTTTAAATTATTAACCCCTTTCAACCTGTCTTCTTTCCCCACTGGTCTGTAGAATGACTTTAGGATCATCAAATGAGCGACTTACTGCTACATGGTCCAACACAGATTTTGGAGTCAGACTGTTATCCTCCAAACTCACTTTTGCCTCTTGGCTGTGTGAACCAGAAGAAATTAGCTTATTCTTCTGTGCTTCAACTTCTTGTCTGTAAAATCGAGTAAGGATGGCACATTCTGCAGGACCATTGGGAGCATTAAATGACTTACTAAACATATCAGGGCTGTTGTATGGCATCGTTGAAGGGAGTACAGTTCACGGTGGATTCTACCTGGGACTGTGCAGAACGCGGCAGACCTCTGCCTTAGAGCAGAACCCAGTATAAATGTGCATCCACACAATAATCACTTTTATGTGGAATTTCTGATTTCTGCCTTTCTTAAAATTCGTTGACTTTCTTGAATGTTCTTTCTTTGTCTCTTCTCACAACTCTGTAATTTTTCTTTTTATCCCTACTGTTAGTGATTCTCAAAACTCATGTATATGGTGATGACGTGTCTTTTTTTCATTTACTCCACTTGCTTTGGTTTGTTATGCAGAGCTAGGATTAAGGACTATGTATGAACCAGGATAGAGATTATGAATTTCAGAACCAAATCAAGGCGTCCAGTGGTCCCCAAACTACCTATGTATCGCATTCATTTGGTAGAATGTATAAAAGCACAGTTTTGCAAACTCACCACAGATCTATAGAGAATTGAAACATGTGGTGGTGTGGGGGCGTTGAAAATTTATGCCCTCAAAAGCCTTTGAGATAGTATAGCTAGATTTGTATTCAGCCAGATTTGGGAACTGAGGTATAGAATGGGGAATGATACAAACACTGGCGCAGAAAATCAGAGTGGAAGAGCCAAGTCAAAGAGCAAAGTGACCAGAAAGTGCAGTTGAAGATCCATGTTAGCAGGGAGCTGTGAAGCCTGTCAATTAATGTCCCTCTCTGCACCCTGTGGTACCCTTCACGCCTCCATCATGGCTCTTCCCACACAGTGCTGAAGTTAGGCTTTGAGTTTATGATTCTTATGCACCTTTGAGATTCATAAAAGCAAACTTAGTCTGAGGGATTCATCCTTATATCCCTGCCACCCATTTATGGCAAGGGTACAATAAAAGATGTTAGAATGAATTGTTAAAATGTAAGTTTTGAAAAGAAAGAGTCAATAATTTGGAAGATATTTGGTTGCACAAAACCAGCTTAAACTGTTTAATAGCAAGAAAGCAAAGGCTGGAGGCATAGTTCAGTGGTAGAGGGCTTTCTTAGCATGTGCAAGACCTTGGGCTCCTTTTCAAGCACTAAGAAAAGGGGGGAAATGCAGGAAAAGGGAATTCAGCATTAATTCTACAGTGTATCTCATGAAACTCAACCCTGGGCCTCAGATGGGGATACACTAGGAAGTTAAAGACCTCCAGGACTTCTGTCTCTGCTTCCCTTCCCACAGTTCTTTCAGTAATTTTTTGTGGAAGTCTGATTTCCCGGTATCCTTTGTCTTCAAATTTTATATTCTGTAGTTCCCGTTTACCACTGAATATGATGTCACAGAGACACAATACCCAACACCCACAGCTTGAAGGAAGAGAGGTTTAGTTGGCTCATGGTTTCCAGACATTCAGTTCATGGCTGGCTGGCTGAAGACAGAAGCATCATAGGAAGGGCGTGGTAAAGCAGCTGCTTAGGTCATGGTGGCCAGGAAGCAGAGTATGGGAGCAGTGCACCATGGAAGAAATATATTACCCATGGCCACACTTCCATGACCCACCCAGATACACTGAGGAATGTACTTTACTAATCTGCTAGCTGTTTCTTTTTCTAAAATCATAATTTTTATTAGTACATGTTTTTAATATAATTCATTGTGGGGAGTTGGTACATATATATATCCCATCTTAATCCTTTCTACTTCCCCTTTTTCTCCCCTCTCCCTCTATTTCTAGAAACTTGTACATCTCTAAAAGGTCTAGCTCCCTGTTTCCTAGAATCTTAACTTTCTGTGTCTGATTCATTTATGTTACGTACTCAAGGTGCATCAATTTTCCTTCAAATGACTCAAATTTATCCTTCTTTATGGATAAATAATACTCCATTGTGTGTGTGTATATATTGCTTTTTCTTTAGAGACCTATACAGCATTTCCAAGATATAGCTCTTGTGATTTGTGTTGCTATAAAAATGGGTATGCATGTATCACTGTAATATGATGTATTCAAATTTTAGATGGGAGATACTGAGAAGTGGTATATAATTGGATCAAATGGAATTTCTGGCTTTAATTTTTGGAGGACCTTTCTTAATGATTTTCATAGTAATTGTAATAGTTTACATTCCCACCAGCAATGCTGAAGGGTTCCTTTTTCCCAACAACTTCTCCAACATTTGTTATTTTTTAAGTACTGATAATAGCCACTTTCTGGAATAATATAGGATCTCAGTGTTACCTTGATTTTTTATTTCTCTAATGGTCAAAGGTACTGAACATTTTTTATGTATTTATTGGCCATATGTACTTTTTCTGAAAAGTGTCTATTCAATTACCCATTTTTTGTTGTGTATTTTATTTGGGGAGGTCTAATTTTTCAGTTCTTTATGTATTCTAAATATTAGTCCCCTATCTGATGAGTATCTGGAAAAATTTTTTCCATTCTGTAGGTTGGGTCTTCATTCTCTTGTTTATTCCATTTGCAGAAGCATTTTAATTTCATGTAATCCCATTTGTTGATTCTTGATGTTATTTCTTGTGCAACTTGTGTTCTGTTCAGAAAGTCCTTGCCTTTGCCTATGTCTTCAAGAGTTTTACCAATTTTATCTTCCAGCAGCTTGAGTGTTTCTGTTTCAATATCTAGGCCTTTGATCCATTTTTTAATACAGGGAAAGATATGGGTCTATATTCATTCCTCTGCAAGTAGATAACCAGTTTTCCCAGCTCCATTTGTTAATGAGGCTATATTTTCTGCTGAGTTTGGTAACCCTTGATCATCCCCCCCTTCCATTACTTCCAACACCCTTGGGCAGTGACTCACAGTACTTCGCACTTTGTTCATTGTAACACAACTTGGATACTGTTGATAAATTGTTCTTAAACATTGGTTCTACCGTGTCATTACTTTGTTCCAAAGCCTTCTATGAAAAAATAAATAAATAAAGCCTTCTATGACTCCCATTGCCTATGATGTATGAAAAAAATTCCATTCCTAGCTTTTTAGACTTTATGTAATCTGGTCCCACTCCATCCGTTCATCTTTATTTTGTCATTCACCACCCCTACAAACATGCTATTCATTCCTGCCCCTGGGACTTTATTCATCTCTGCAGGTCCAAACTTTACCAGTCTAAAAATATCGTGGCTCTGTGGACCCCTCCTTTCTGATCTCATCAGTAGAATCTGACCTTTCCTTGCCTAGGACTCCCATGACTCCCTCTGAACCCCTCTTATGATACCATATTCTGTCCTGTGTTGCAGTTATTTGTATACTTTTCTCTTTTCTCCTCATTGACTTGTTGAAGACAGACTACACTTCACTCATTTTTGGACCCCCTGCAGTGGCTCTTTCACTGCAAGGCAAGAGGTGCTCAGTAAATAGTTACAATAAATAGAATGGAATTTTAATTCCACCACCAGAATGTTTCTCCTTTCCTTTTTGTTTTGTTGGAGTCTTCACACACAAAAATCTCACTCCTTAGCCAAGTGTGGCAGAGGGTGTTTCTAATCTCAGTGCACTGGGAGGCTGAGGCAGGGGGTTCACAAGTTTGAGTCCAGCCTGGGCAACTTTGTGACTTCAAGAGATCCTGTCTCAAAATAAAAAATAAACGAACTAGGGCTTTACCTCAATATGAAGGCCCTGAACAAACAACCCAAAAGACTTCACTTCTTGAATGAAGTTTTCTCTTGACTGCTCGAGTTCTTAATGAACTTGCTTTCTCAGAATTCTTGTAACACCAAATATTGTTACCGTATCTTTGTCTATTCCTCTAATTATAACAGAATACCTTAGTCTGAGTGGATGAAGTTAATTTCTCAAAGTTCTGGAGCTGTCTGGTATCAGGACACAAGCAGATATGGTATCTGGAAGGGGCTGCTCTCTGCTTCCGGAATGGTGCTTTCTTGCTGTGTCTTCACATGGTCTAAGGTGGCCCAAAGGGAGGAACACAGTGTGCTAGGATGGCAGAAGAGATGGCTTTCCAGTGGCCAGGTGGTTCTCTGAAACCTTTTTGATGAGAGCATGACTTCTGGTGGGTGAAGCCCTCACAGCTTAACCACTTCCCAGAAGGCCCCATTTCTTAATGCTACCACATTAGGGTTCTCAACATGAATTTTGGAGGAATGCAAACATCCAAACCATAACACCATACCATTTACTATTTTATTAATTGTTTTGTATGGCACATTCTTTGTTTATGTATTGCTACACATGTCCTGGTGTATACAGAATCTCAAGAAATATTTGTTGAATAAATGAATAAGTCAGTCTTGCCCACCAGTGTAAGGTCTCTGAGATAGGAACCACACCTTACATATCTTCTGTGTCTCTTCAGATGTCTTAGCTTATAATAGGGGCTTTATGAATAGTCACTAATTGGCTCATGGATTTCCATTGCAAATCTGTCTTGTGTGCTGTTTTGTGATTACACTGCAGAGGCCTCTGAGTTCTATGGCTTCATCTTTCTGGTTAGGCTGGGCAGGGTGAGTTACTGACACACAGAGGTCTTTTGTCCAATCCTTTAAAAAATGTTGTGCTTAACTCAAGACCAGACCTTCTTCCTGGGACAAATTCCTAGAGGAAGAGATGGGAATACTGGGAGTTGGGAATTACAAATGCAGATCTTTGGCCAGTAATGACTCAATAGCACTTTTTAGTGTTACTTGTAATATACTTGGGGGGGGGGTCATTCTGTGTGTACCTTATACTGTGAAGGAGGGGAGTGATATACCACAATCATGATGCAACAACGAACAGCTAAGGTGTCTTCCAAAATGACACAAAGTCTTCCAGTAGATCTAAAACATCAATAAAGATAACATTCATATACTATAATAATAACACTCTTTATAAACCATCCAGCCAATGTGGTAGAGAGCAGCAGTGACTAGTATTTGACATTCTTGAAGAGAAGCCTAATCTACTGGTTCATGAGAGGAAAGAGCCCTGAGATAAGTAGGCCTCTCCCAGGGTAACACGCCCCCGCGAGTCCACAAGCCTGGATGCTGGACGATGCTGGATGGTTTTGCAGGTCAGAGGGCTTTAGGCTTTGCTGTCTCGGACATGCTTTCCCATACTGACGCTCAGTACAATGAGGAGCTTTGTTCTTGGGATGCGTGGAATACGGTCCCGACGCTCTTCCCAATCCTGCTTCTGACTGGGGAAAAAAAAAAAGGATCGATAGCTGCAACCAAGCTCCGTCTGGTGTTTTACTGCACCAAACATTGAATTTGATACTGCACTGAGCAGTAGACTAGCCAAGATGGAGATCTTGTTTAATTAATATTTTGTTTATTTATTTGCTATTTCATTGGCTTGTGGGCTTAAAGAAATCTTTATTTTCAATGCAGGTGATTCAAGGACATATGACCCGAATTTCAAGGGCCCTGTTGTCAGCAGGTAAGAAATTCTTAAAAATGTGTATATTTTCTTAAAACACAGAAAGCTTGTTTTGTGGGTACCATTTTCTAGTCAATGAAGAATTGAGTCAGCTGTAAAGTGGATATGACTTGTTTCTGCTTAAATGTCACCTCGTTTCACAGAGAAAGTGCAGAGAATAAATCTTTCCATGAATCATGAATATCCCCTCCTGTTAGTAAATGAGCTGCCTTAACCTCTGAGGGTTTGTATTTCTCAAAAGAACCAGCCAAAAAAATTCTTTATGAGATTTAATCACTTTGTGGAGCAGCAGGCCCAGCCAAGTAGTTATTTTATGCACCTCTTGACTGTGGGACTCAGTATGGCAAATGCAGAGTTGCTACGCCAGTTTCTTCCGTGCCAGGTATTTGTGCCACTCGGCTCCCGGATGCAGAGTGCTTTCTGAGCACCATCTTTCACCAGTGAATCATGCACACTTTAGGATACTTTAAATGGCTCTGGGGAAATCCATACATCTATCTCAGGTTGTGCTTCCCTCCAAAATTGTGCAACATCTAAGAATTAGCAAATAATTCGTATTATTTATTTCACCTTCCACTCTCAGGCTCCCTGCTAATCAAAAGGGGGGTTGTGGGGTGCAACAGCTAAACATGAAGAGAAGATTATGCTGTCAGCAGCTGGTTGTTGTTTAGCTTTGGCTTTGATTTTTGGCTGTTGTAAGTCATCACAAACTGTGATGTGAAATAATGATCTGCATGCTTGTTGGCACTTGCCGGTCATTAGTATGTACACGAGCATTGACTGTTATGTTCTTGTGATATCCCAGCTTAACCAGGTGTGTATTCAGCTCATTCTGATTGTGTGAGAAGCCCAGTCACTTTGTTTAGGTTACTCACTCACAGGCGCACTTGGAACAAGGGTGCCTTCTTTAGAATGAGTCTGGAGCCTCATTCTCTCCATGGTGACACCATGAACGCATTTTGTTGTCTGCTGTACAAACAGCCTCATTCAATGTGGTGGTTACTTCTACTGCGATTTCATTCACTTTACATAACTAATTTGTAAAGATGTAATGTAGCCTATCAGCCTGAAGGGATCTCCAGATACAACTGAGATTCACCAGTAATAATAATTGTAATAAAGAAGCTGCCGCATTTGGACAATGGTACACAGACTCCAAGTGTGGCTTTCCTAGCTATAGGGAAGACTGAGGGTTAAGCCTGGCTGGTATTTTGTGGGGAAGAAAGAGACCTCCCTGTCCTTAGCTTATCATCTTCTGCTGCATGACGACACTTCAGTCAACAGTGGACCACACATACAATAGTGGTCCCCTGAGATTATAAAGGAGGTGAAGACTTCCTGCCACCCGTGGTGGCTCAGCCATCATAACATCCTAGTGCAACACATTACTCTTGTGTTTGTGGTGATGCTAGTGTCAATAAACCTATTTAAGTCTTTCTAGTTACACAAATACTACTGTGTTAGAGCTGCCTACAGTGTTCACTTCAGTAGCGTATTTTACAGGTTTGTAGCCTTGAGCAGCAGGCTCTGCCGTACTCATACACCACACAGCTGGCGTGAGTAGAAGGTTGCATTACCTCAGTTTGTGACGTACACTCTGTGGCGCTCACCCGGCGATGAAATCTTCTCATGATACATTTCTCAGAGCAGGTGCCCACTGTTACCTGACTCATGACTGTATTTGGAGTTGAGTGGCAGAACCAGTAGTCCAGGCAAAGTCTAAACAATTATGAAAAGGCCTGGGAAGAAACTAATTTGATGCTGTGAGCCAAGTATGGTGTCTTTTGGGATGCCCCAGGTATGACAGATTTAAAATGCGTATTGGTCATCCCGTGACGTTACCTCCCCCACCCTTCACTCCAAGAGCAGAGAAAGTACAAAGTGCAGGGCTCTGTGAAAATACAGTAGACCTGTTACTAACATTTTTTAGGCAGTGGGACGTATACTGCGCTCACTGGGAAAAAATTAGAGCATTTAAAGAACAAACGAGAGGGGTTCTAGTTTAGTGGCAGAGCATTTGCCTAGCATGCCCAAGGTCCTGGGTTAGAAATAAATAAAAACAAGTGATCCTATTATACCTTTTGTCCTGTATATCCAAATGTACCAATAAAATTAATTAATTAAAAAAAGTCAAGTGAGACTCTGCGGTTCTTTGCATTATCTTTTGCAGCAGGGCTGTCATTAATTCCACCTTGGACTTGTGCTATGTTGCCTTGCACCAGAGAGAACCGAGGTCTTATCAACCACACAAGCAGACTGCCGGCCCTCTATGCTCACACACCACTCTCCCAGGCTCTCTTCACCCCCTCGCAGTTCACAAGGACACATTTCATGGCTGCTCAGCAGTGTCTCCTTTGTTCTCATCTACTAAAAAGTAGGTGTGTGGGAACTATTGCATCACAATATTGATAAAAAGATGATACTGATAGTGTTAGGGTTTTCCCAGCCCCTTTTGAAAAAGTAGGTCTCTAGGACTCATGCTTTGTCTTCTATTTTCAACAGGAAAAACAGAGAAAAGATCGGTTAGTGTTGGATTGATGTTGTAAAAGTGAAAATGTTATTCAGAACTATTCGTGGCAGTACAGTAGACAGTGGAAATTAATGTGCAGAGAAAACTAAGAAATAAAAGCTATTATATAAAATGATACATGAGAAATTCCTCTTGTAATTTAGAAAAAAATTTTCATCTAGAGGAAAATTGGTATGCTTTCTTCTATTAGATAAGGAGAATCACACAATCCGCTGTGTTCCTTTTTTCTATTGACTTGTAGAAAGCCCATTGCTACATTTAATTTCAATGTCAGCAGCTGTATTAGCCTTTCAGTCAAGAATCTCTTTTCAGGACTTTGAATTTCTATTTCTATTTTAATAATTCTGTTGCATCCAGATGCTTTGAGTCATTTCATTTAAGATCCTTTTTGGGGAAAAAGGTAACATAGGTAGATAGGTAAATAGAAATGAAAGCGTTTCACGTCACATGGGTGCCTTTTATTTTCTTTTGTGTACAACATAGATGAAGAACATACTGGTTGTGCTAGTGAAACTGGTGGATTTACAATACTGAAAATAACTATTATTATGCAAGGTGGTAAAACTATCTAAAATTTAATAATATGCACTTATTTCTATCTGACACATTGGATGGTGGTAAGTTCACTGTCATGAGAAGGTTCAAGGGGAAAGTGAAGAGCTGTTATTAGGGATGTTGTGGAGGGGAATCACTCACAGAAAGAGCAGGGACTGAATGACCTCTGGTCCTCTCCAGTCCCGAGATTCTGTGAGAGTGTTTGAGCTCTTAATGCCAAGAGGCAAATGAGTTCAGCTTCAGGCTGAGAGGAAAGCATTGAGGTAGGATGCTTTTAATCCTTTTGGGAAAGTACCAAGAAGGGGAATAGCTAGATCAGATGGGACCTCTAGTTGTAGGTTTTTGAGGAATCGCCACACTGATTTCCACAGAGGTTGCAGCAGTCTACACTCCCACC
This sequence comes from Hystrix cristata, assembly GCA_004026905.1. Classification (NCBI taxonomy): domain Eukaryota; kingdom Metazoa; phylum Chordata; class Mammalia; order Rodentia; family Hystricidae; genus Hystrix; species Hystrix cristata. The sequence continues at coordinate 30,505 of PVJO010002497.1, read as the reverse complement.
AACAGTGGAGGAGGGTTCCTTTTCCCCCACAGCCCCTCCAGCACTTGTTATTGGTTGATTTCCCAATAACAGCCATTCTTGTGGAGTGAGATGGAATCTCAGTACTGTTTTAATTTGCATCTCTCAGATGACCAGTGATGTTGAACATTTTTTCGTATATTCATTTGCTGTTGTAATTCTTCATCAGAGAAATGTCTGTTCATTTCAGATGACTATTTTGGGATTGGATCTTTAAATATGAGGGGTCTGATTCTTTTAAATTCTTTATATTGTGAAATAAAAAGAAAGTGTTCAAAGGAGAAGGGAAAATGGCCAAGGGGGAAGGACGGAAGGGAAAAGAAAAAGGAAAAGAGAAAAGATAGAAAAAATGGAAATTTTTCCTTGTAAATAAGGAAAGGAAGGAGGAGTCAAAGGGAGGGGAGGGAAAGGGGAAGAAATAAAAATCAAAATATAACATTTACAGGTACAAACCCTTATGATGAATATGATCATTATGTATGTCTAAAATGCAAAAATAAATTTATATTTAGAAAAGCACTATGCTGAGTCTCCCCACCTGCTCTTTGGAATTCTGAGTGATGTCCTCCAGTAGACAGCTCAAATTATTGTGATAACACAGAGCTGTCTCTTGGGTTTGTGCAGTTCTCATATTTGCTTCTCGTTGAAGTAATTGGTATGCTCCTGTCCCTGTAAAGGGAACTCAGAAGAGTAAGGTTCAGGCCCTGAGGGAAATGTGAGGAAAAGGTTTCAAAAAGAAAAGCACACAAAGTTCGAGAACAAAAAATGTAGGTCTCATGTAAAAACGTCTGAAAAGATTACAAACCATTTTGATTTGAAAAGTAGTTTGAAATAAAAAAGCCTGTATCTGTAGCACTTCCTTTGAAAACTTTAAAAGCATCAAAATGTGGAAGGAAATGAAAGGAAATAAAAATATATAATTACCCTGAATGGCCAACTCTTCAGAATGTAAATGCGAACTGAAGTGCTGTAAACTTGGCATTTATACTCATTCAGAATGGAGCAAATGGCCTAATGTGATCAATTATTTATCAGTGTGACTCTTTTTCCACAGGAAGATATATACTAATGCGCTTCTTTAATACTCCTCACCTGTCCATTTTGTTTTCCATATGAGAAATTATTCTTTTTCTCTATTTTTACATTTTAAAATGTCACTACCTACAAATTATTCCTGATAATCAACCTCAAAACCTCACAAGCACCTTTATATTAGGGAATTTAAAGAAAATATTCTTAGCTGTGTACTTCTTGTGTGCCGGGCACTGTGCTAGATACTGAGAATACAAAGATGAACTAAACTAAATCCCTGCCTAACATGCCTGCAATTTAGTAGGAAAGGCAGATGATAAAGCAGTGGATGTGGTCAGGCAATCGATGGAACCGTTGATGGAGGCTCTGGAAACAGGAGCGTGTGCATAGTGCTGGAAGAAGAAGGGAAAGAGAAGTCTAGGAAGCTTTCTAGTAGAGGTGACGCTTGAGCTTGTGCTCAAAGACATTCCAAGAAGAGTCAGCGGCATGCATCAGAGTGAGAGGCCTGAGCACACTTGCATTGGAAATGGTTTGGTGTGAGTGGTGAGGTGCATGAGGAGCAGGACTGAGGGGAGAAAAATGAAACTGGAGATGTAAGAATGGGAAAAATCACCAACGGTGTACGGCATCAATATGTTTAGTACTTTATTTTATGGGCCCTGCGTGAGGAGACACTGAAGAATCTTAAGTAAGAAACTGGTATGTTTTAGAATGAGAGTGACTCTCAAAGGCCAAATGCACTCATAGGCTTGCAGAAAGTGATTGGATTATGGGGACATCTCAGCTGACTTGCTGGTAGGAGATGGAGGCCGGTCGGAAGAGGTGGATCACCAGGGGCATGACCTGGAAAGGTATGTCTTTCTCCATAGCTTGTTCCTTTGCTCTCTGCTTCCTGGACACCATGACATGAGTGACTTTTCTTCTGCTGTACCCTCTGCCATCCTGTTTCTGCTTGGAGCTAGCCAACCATGGAATGAAAACATGAACCAAAATAAAGTTTGTCCCAGCTTTAAGTACCCTACTGGGCCCCAGGGACACAGGCCTTCTACAAATGACCCAAAATTTCCAAATTACTCCTTCTCCTCTGTGTATGTTTGCGTTGGGGAAGGAAAAGTGTGGTAATGAAAGGCTGCAATGTAGTGGGGTAAACACTACATAGAGGTGCAAGGTGACACGGAAACCCTAAGGAGACAAGGAATCAGGTAGCAGCGAGGTGGTGCCCATCTGCGATGGCAGTTCTTACAGGGCAGTGAAAGACCCGTAAGAGTTTTGTTTCATGTAGGAAAAGGCGAAGAGTAACCCAGAGAGAGGCAGGTGTGGGAAGGGACAGACTCACTGTGATTCACGTTAGAGTCTAGTAAACACTCCTCATAGTAGGAAGGAGGGTTCTCTTGGGAGATGAAATTATGTACTAATGTAGCAAAAGCCAGTGAGTGACAAGCATTTTATCCTAAGGGGGGAAGTGCGAGCTTTATTTTAAGCAGCATGAAATAAATGATGAGCATCTGATTGCTTGCCATCAGTGGAGTTGTGTGGTTAGATGCACCTCAGTTGTCTTTATTCTCTGTTTCTTGTGTCTCCGCTAGTTTTTCTCCATTGGAGACTTATTCTCCACCACTTTCCTCAGATTCATCCTGAGAAGGTGTCCCGCATTGTCGGCTTGCGGAGGGCAGTGGGTGGCACCTTTTGTCCTGTTCACCCTTCAGCAGCACTCAGGACAAGCAACCAACCTCTTCTGTTGAGATCCTTATTTTCTCTTGGCTTCCTTGACATCGCAATCTCCTGTCACTGACTGTTCTTTCCAGTCTCCTTTCCTGGCTCCTCAACCTCTCTATGATCTTGAAGTTAAAGAGATTTAAAGTTGAGATTTAAAGAGATCTTGAAGTTAAAGAGGGTGTTTCTCTCTTACCAACTAATTCTTAATTGCTGATGTGCCCCAGAGCCCTTCATGACAAGCCAGTTTCCCATTCACTCTCTACCACATCATTTAATTGTATTTATTTTATAGTATTTATCACTGTTTAAACATACTTTGTTCCTTTGTTCACAATGCTAGTGTCTTATCTAGAATATCAAATCCATGAGAAGCGACCACCTTGTCTGTTTATTCACCAGTGTATCCCGTGGGCTTAGAAAAGCTGATGATATCTATTTGTTAAACAACTACATGAATTATCATCTTACCTCCAAAATTGAGGCTAACCTGGAGAACACAGAAGGTGGTTATGTTCACTAAGGTAGGGAACGCATGAGAGGGGCTGAAATGGACCTAAAGGGCAGAGAAACTCATGAATTGAGGCTTTGCAGTGTTGAGTTTGGGATGCCTTTGACACATTTAGGTAGAACTGTCTGGCAGATTTAGAAATATATTCCTGAAACTCTCTGAAATATTTATACATTTAACTAAATAAAGCATTTAAAGGGAAAATTCGAAAGAACATTAAAGTCCAATAAAAATGTAAGTTCTCTTTCTGAGCAATATTTCCTGATGGCCCCTAAAGTGAACTTCAGGTACCTTTCCTTCGGGGTCCAGAATGGTCCGTGCCTTTCCTTCGGGCTCCAGAATGGTCCGTGCCTTTCCTTCGGGCTCCAGAATGGTCCGTGCCTTTCCTTCGGGCTCCAGAATGGTCCGTGCCTTTCCTTCGGGCTCCAGAATGGTCCGTGCCTTTCCTGTGTTATAATTTGTTGTTTCCTTAACTGACTCCTCGACTAAACTACAGGTTCCACTAAGTAGAGCTTTGTGTAGTGGATCTGCAACAGTTTTGACCATGTCACTTTCCTCATTCAACCTTCACCAGTGCATTCTCACCGTGAGTAATCACTTTCACATGCCTTGGTGTGATGTTAAAAGCTTTACACAATTTTGTAGGAACATGTGTGTTTAAATTGTCTCCCTCTCTCTCCCTCTCCCACTGTCTCTCCATCTCTCTCTGTGTCTTTCTCTGTCTCTCCCTCTCTCTGTCTCTCTCTGTCTCTGTCTGTCTCTGTCTTTCTCTGTCTTTCCCTCTCTCTGTCTCTCTGTCCCTCTCTCTCTCTCTCTGTCTTTCTCTGTCTCTCCCTCTCTCTGTCTCTGTCTGTCTCTCTGTCTTTCTCTGTGTCTCCCTCTCTCTGTCTCTCTCTGTCTCTCTCTGTCTCTCTCTCTCTCTCTCTCTCTCTCTCTCTCTCTCTCTCTCTCTCTCTCTCTGTCTTTCTCTGTCTCTCCCTCTCTCTGTCTCTCTCTGTCTCTGTCTGTCTCTCTGTCTTTCTCTGTCTTTCCCTCTCTCTGTCTCTCTGTCCCTCTCTCTCTCTCTGTCTTTCTCTGTCTCTCTCTGTCTCTCTGTCTCTGTCTCTCTCTTTCTCCCTCTCTCAGCTCTCTAAACCCTTGAATGTATTTGCTATTGAGCCAAACTACTCATCAGTCATGTACATTTCTGGGGGGTCTGAAAATTTATTTTGTCAATGCCATATAATTATTCCAACTCAGGGATGATGAGTGGCACTAACAAAGCTCACAAGAGACTGATGTATAAAATCAGAATGTCAATGCAATCATTTACATTGAGAAATTTAATTGCTGAACAGACCTGATGTTCATGTTGGCCTGACCAGCACATTGCTCCCTATGGGCACACTACATGAGAAACCTAATTATCAAAAGGTTGCTCGATGAGTGCATTGTCAGAAGAAGGGGGAGACGTGAGTGGAATGTCTAATGGCACCAGGCTCTGCCAGCCTGTGGTCCACACAGCAGGATCCTCATGGGATCCTCACATTAGTTCGACGAGGTGCCCTAATCTCCAGAGTGCTTGAGTGAGCAGAGCTGTGTGACCATTGGCACTCTCTTTAGACCCTTTAATAAACCAAGTTTATAGTCAAAGTTTACTAGTCTTGGAAGCTCACAGTCTCACTGAATTACTATGTCCATCACTGCTTTAATTATGCATCCATTTCAGAGTTTAAATCACAGGAAGAAATGTTAGTTTCTCTAGTCCCAAGTTTTGAGGAAGCACCTCCCATGTAGTGGTAGTCTTCTTTCTTACCAGTCCTATTCAGGATCCAGTGCCTCTGACCTCACTGTGCCTTCTTTCCCCCGAAATTCTGCTGTTTGTGCTGTCGTCTACACATTTGGTTCACAGCGTATGCTACTCGCGATTATTCTCCAGTTTCTGTAAACGTGTGCTGTCTTGTCACCAGGTTGGGACCTTCCCCTGGAAGACAAAAGTCTGCATTTGGCGCATATGTATGTAATGAGGAATGAGGGCTGACTCATCTTTATTTTTTCTTTTCTTTTCTTTTTTTTCAATATACCATTGGTTAGAGCAATGACTCCTTGGATTGCATTCTGTTTGCAAAGAATGGGATTATGTATTTCCTGCTATGCTTAAAAATGTCAGGCTTCTTTTTGAAACTTATTATTATGAATTGACAATTCATAGTTGTATCTACTTATGGGATATAAAGTGATGTTGTGATTTGTGAATACAATGTAGAAAAATTAAATTAAACTAATTAGCATCTCCACTGTTGCAAATACTGAACATTTTTGTGGTAAGAACATTAGAATTTACTCTTAGCAATTTTGAAATGTAAAATTATCTATTATTTATTACATTCTCCCCATCTTGCAATAAATCTAGCAAATAACCCTAGTAAATAACCCCACACATTCCTCCTCTCTGAGGTTTTGTGCCCTTTCACCATTATTTTCTCACTTCCCCCACCATCAGCCTTGGTAACCATCATTCTACTCTGCTTCTGTAAGTTTGATTGTTTTAGATTCTAAATATAAATGAGAACATGCAGATTTGTCTTTTGTACCTGGCTTGTCTAACTTTATATAACATTCTCTGATTCCACCCATGTTGTAGAAAATAACAAAATTCCTTCTTTTTAAAGGCTGAATAGTATTCTATTGTATATAAATATAACTTTTTTAACCTATTCAGTGGCTGTTGGGTCCTGAAGTTGATTACACAACTTGGCTATTGTTGAATAGTGCTGCAGTAAACATTGGGATACAGACAGCTCTTCCACAAACTGATTTTGAATCTTTTGGTGAATACTCAGAAATGGGATTCATGGATCACATGACAATTCTACTCTTAATTGCTTGAGGGACATCTATATAGTTTTCCCTAATGGCTTGTATAGACTAATTTATATTCCTACCAATAGAGGACAAGGGTTCTCTTTCTCCACATCCTTGCCAATACTTGTCATCTTTTGTCATGATAGCCATCTGACAGGTGTGAGATCATATATCATTGTGGTTTCAGTTTGCATTTCCCTAATAATTAGCACGGTGGAGCATTTTTATATATATCTGTTGGCTATCTGTATGTCTTCTTTTGAAAAAATGTCTATTCACATCCTTTGTCCTTTGTCCTCAAAATGTTATGTTATGCTCAAAATATTCTATTAATTTGTGTCCTCTTTCAGGAAAGTTAATCTATTTAAAAACAAAACAAAAGCCTAATTCGACTATCTCCACATCCTGAGTTGACAATTTATGGCTTTATCTCAGGGTGTCAACTGTAATAATTTGGACCTTATTTTTCTAGACTTAGATCGCAGATCAAAAAATATTCATCATGTTTTAATGACTTTGCCCTGATATAAAAAAGAAAAGTAAACAATATAAGCTAAAGTTTTTGTACCAGGGCCTGCAGACCTTTGGCCTGACTTGACAGAGCACACTTGGACCCACACATACAGTGTCACTCTCCATGAGGACACTTCATAGAAATTACTTGAATTAAAGATAGTCTGAAGTATATGGAAATAACCTCTATAATTCAAATAGCTCAGAAGATTCTGTTCATATTTTCCTATTATCTGAGCCTCTTATTTAACTATGGCGCCACACCAATGGTGTGGAATAATGCTGTACTTGTTGGAGAGGGTCTTAGTAAGAGCTTTAAACAAAGACTTTAAAGTCCTGGTGTTCAAGCCTCCACGTGAGGCTTCACTTACATATGGTGACTATTATATCTCATATGTCAAAGTGCCAAGTCATTTAGCCTCTTTTCGAGGCCGCCTTTGTGTTTACATATAGGTTTCATGTCACACTACTTTCTTCTCGTTGTCCTCACCCTTCATTTCGTAAACTAATACACACAGTGTACTTCAGATAAGAGCTCTGTTAGTTGGCAATAATACAAATGTGGGATGTCTTTGTCCCCAAGGAACTAACAAATGATAAAAGAAACAGATAACTGAGAAGACTCTATTGCTCAATGTGGGACAGACAATCCTGGTTGAACGAACAAAGGACCTGGCTTCTCATGGCAGGTGTCTTATGTGGCTGCTGTTCCAAAGATTAATTTCTATTTATTCTCACTCACTAAATATTTATTGAACATTTGTTATGGCACAGACTTTTCTAGGTGTCAGGGTACACTGACAAGCAAAATAGACAAGGCACCTGTTCTCTTGGAAGACAGAAGACATAGTATAAATATCAGAGAAATGAATATACGAATAAAGAAGAAAGTAAAACAGGGTGATGTGACAATGCCTTCCAGGGGGAGAGGGAATGTTACGTGTGATGGGCAGAGAAGACTTTTCTATGGGGGTGATAACTGGAATCAGATTTGGAAGATAAAGAGGAGCCAGCCATGCAGAGATGGAGGACATGAGATTTCAGAGGCAGGAAGCAGAGCCTAGTCTCTAAGACAGGCATAAACCTCGTGTATTGGAGGAGCAGAAAGGAAGCTGGTGTTTGTGCACTATGGTGGGTAGGGAGTAGAGAGCGGGTGGGGAGGGATGCACTGGAAGCTAATCATGTTGCAGTGAGTGCAACAGAAAAACTACGGTAGGGTTAGTAGGTGCATGAGTTAATGTCATGTATGCTTCTGATTGATGTGTGAAGAATGCAGGAGCAGGGAGATCAATAGGAAGCTTTTGCAGTCATCCGAGGAACCAGTGCATAGGGCCGTGGTAGTGGAGATAGAGACCAGAAAGTTCAAGATATGTTCTGGTGGTAGATGTGGCAGTGGCTGTCCACAGGATTAGATGTGAGAAAGTAAAAGAAAGAAAGGAGTCAAAGATAATTACCAGGTTTGTGACTTGAACAATGGGGCGAATGATACCTCCCCAATACCACAAATGGAAACATTATGGGAGGAACAGGTTTGTGGTTGGAGGAGTAAGAGTCTGTGTTAAGTTTGAGATGCCAAATAGACATCCTTGTGATGATGCTATGTGTGAATAAGCTCAGTGAAGAATGAGATCAAGAGCTGAGACTTATCAGGTACACAATGGTCCCCCCTTATCTGCGGGGAGTCTGTCCCAAGCTCTCAAGTGGATGCCTGAAATAAGCATATACGATGTTTTTTCCTATACACACATACCTACAATAAGGTATTACTTATAAATTAGAAAGAGATTAACAACCATAACTAATAATAACATAGAACAATTATAGCAATACACTATAATAGAAGTTATGTGATTGTGGTCTTTTTCTTTTTCCTAGAATATCCATTTGAACTTTCCTCTTTTCACTTAAAGGAAGCACTTTCTGGCTTTTCTTTGGTATATCTGAATGACCAGGACCACTGATCTTGCATGTTAGAGCCATAATAAGTAAATAAGGGTTATTTAAGCAGTACCACAGTGGTGCAGTTGATCTGGTAACCGAACCAGCTACTGAGCAATTGATAGGTGGGTAGCAGATAGAGCGTGGATAGGATGGAAGAAGGAGTGACTCTTATCCTGGATGGGCTGTAGCAGGATGCTGTGAGAGTTCATCATGCTACCCAGATCAGCATGTAGTTTAAAACTTATGAGTTGTTTGTTTCTGATCTTTTTTCTTGACATTTCATTTCAGATCATAGTTTACCACAGGTAACTGGAACTGCGAAAAGCAAAGCAGGGAAAAGGGGGGATTAATGTCGATAATATTAATATAAGTCAAATACCCAGATAAGCCCACTTTGGAAGGTGAGAAAGGAGCTCAAGGACGTTTAGAGGTTGAGCAGAGGTGAAAGGAATGGCAAAGGTGACAGAAGGAGCAGCCAGGGAGTGAAGAGAAAAGCCAGGACGAGGCAGGCTGTAAAAGCTAAAAGAGGCAAGGTTATAAGGGTTTTATTTATTTATTCATGTGCGTATTTAGAAAGTGGCCAACTATGAGGACTGCTTTGAGAAGTGGAACAGGAGAGAAGCTGAGACGTGACCGTCGAATTCAGCAACATAAAAGTCATTCGGCCTCATCAAGAGCAATCTCAGTGATGCAGTAGACACTAACGTCTGACTGGAAAAGCTAATCAGAAATTGTGGTGGCTTAGGACACGGTGGCCACACACTATGCAGAGCGGAAAGGGGAGACTAGATAGACCACAGAACTGCAAACGCAGGGCCTGGGGCTGGGGCTGGGCCTGGGTATGAAATATTGTAGGTCAAACATCTGCCAGATTTCATTTCAGTTTTTATGGGGAGGGAAAAGAAGAGGTTTGGGTGGATTCCAGATCATGCATTAGGTTATTCCTTCATCCCTGACTCTTCTCTGTTGTGTGCTGTGGGGCCGACAGAATTGAGTAAGACACACAGTATGCTCTCAATAAACTTAAACGCAAAACCACCAACTTTAGTATTTAAAAAATATGAATCACTTGCTAAATAGAGGTATAAGTATAATTCAAGGAGACAAAGTAAAATGAGCGAAAATGAATAATTACACCTGCCTGGAAGGATCAGGAAAGGTTCCACGGAGGAATCACTTGAGCTGGACCTTGAAGGGGAGACGATTTTGATAGATGAGAGAAGGAAGAAAAGAACAAGGCTCGGGGAGGCCCGTGTTACAGACTTGGTGCCCTTGAAGCGGATACCGACATGGAGTGTGGCGTGCAGACTCTTCATTAGGGCTCAACACCTGTGAGAAGGGGAAGGAAGCAGGATTACACAGGGGGAGGCTTCGAACTGCTCTGTTCTGCCAGTCCCACAGAGCTTCAGCCCACCGGTCCCGGAGCTTGTGCAAGTACTACCCCTCCGAAGGCCTGGAGTACCTCTGAAAAGGCCCCACTTTTATGAGCGCATCTTGCTCAGCCCCTGATTGGCCAGCTGTCTTTGGGGTTGAGGAAGATGCCGGAGAGACTGGAGGGTGGAGCTGTCTACGGACCGCGCCCCCACAGCTGAATATCGGGGACTTCCAGAGCGGGACCCGGGGTGGGTCACAGGACATGAGGGCCTGGCATATCCCTCCACATTCCAGAAGAGCTAAGATAGGAGCTAAGATGAAGGACAGCTTGGAAATGAAGCTGAACAGATCATGTCATATCGTGGAGAGGTCTGAAAGGCATGATGTGGATTTGAGACGTTTTTGTGTGGACATTTGTTAGGGAACTAAGTAGAGATATAACATCATCTAGTATCTTAGCAATAACAGTTTCCACAGAACATAGTTGCCTAATTAATTGTTGGTTCAAGGTGCAGGGGAGACAGATCACACATTCTGTCCATTTTCCTTTGGGTATTTATTCTTGGATAGTAGTATCCTTAACAGTTCAGTCGACACAAAAACACCTGACCCTTCACTGTGATTACAGTGGGCCTATATCCCACTTTTTTGGAGAAGCTATTTGTGTCAGTCAGCTTAGCTTTGAATCACTGTAGACAGCTTAGCTTTCCATCACTATGATGATGTCCTGATATAAACAACTTACAAGGAGAAAAGATTTGTTTTGGCTCATGGTTTCAGAGGTTTCACTCCATGGTTTCATGGCCATATTGCTTTTGGCAGAACATCATGGTGGGGAGTGCGTGGTGGAGGAGTTCCGTTACCTCACAGCAGTCAGGAAGCAAAAATTGAGGGAGGAAGGGTCTGGGGTCCCACTACTCCCTTCAGTTACCTACTGTCAGCAACCAGGTCCTACCTCCTAAAGCTTCCACCACCTGCCTATAGTACCACCAGCCCAGGACCAAGTCTTCACCACATGGACCTTCAGAGAACATTCTAGAACCAAACTACAACATGTTTTATCTTTACTACTGTATATCTGGAGTAGACAAACATGTCTGCATCAGAGGGAAACATTACCATATAGCCTTTAAATTATTTTTTGCCCTGGATCTTTTGTGATTGAATTGATTTCATTAGCTTTCGATTAATCATTATATGTACTTAAATATGTGTTCTTTAGGCATGAGAGTGTGAAGAAATTATTTTTCTATTTAAAAATTGAAGGCCGTTCGTGTCCAGTCAGAGGAGGAGACCTGTAGGTGGCCTCAGTTGGGAAGCCGCCAGGGGTTGGGAGGCAGCAGATAAGCGTTTGGGCTCTGAGGCATGGCCTTGGTGTGTGACTGGGCTGAAGAATGTGAAATGAGGACTCTAGGGACAACCCTAGTAGCAGCATCCCACTGTGAGTTTTCTAGTCATGTAGAAACTAGCCATGTGGAGCCAGGTTGCTAAGTGTAAACAGAAACACAGAGAATCCAAGAGCAGAAAGAGCTATCCAGAGGCAGAAGAGCTCTATTCCTTCACTAACAGGATGCTCTAATTGCTTTTCTTCATGGAAGGACTGTGCTGGGTTTTGATGCCAAGGTTATTTTTTTAATTGGACCTGTGAAGGAAAATGAATGGAGAAATGTATCAGATTTCATCTAAATACTGATATTTAATTTAAATCTTTTACAACTCATGTATGAGCTGTGTAACCATGATCATAGCCAAAAGACTGAAAAGTGATAGAGTATTAGTTTTTTAAATTGCTATCTTGCTTAGTTGGTTAAATTTGGGGTTATTGTATGACATATGCACCTGTCAGTGAAGTATGACTTGAGCTGTCCTTCTCTTTGGGGTATGTATGAAGCTGTCACTCACATATCACCTTTTACTTGGTAGGAGCTTCTCAAATTCCACATATAGTGTCTAGGAAAAGAGAATCAGATTTTCATTGCTAGCTTTATAAGCCAGGTGAGTTGAAGACAAACCTCACTGTGGTACATTTTTAATGTCTGGACATGATAAAATTAGACTACACCTTCCCAGCAGATATCACATCATCATTTTGATTTCAGTTACTTTTTTGAAGATATATCCTAGAGGCCATTGTGTCTCATGCTTTACAAGCATAGGCAGCACTTTACATCCTCTGGATTTTAAAATTCGGATCACTGTGTGTCTCTTCCAAAGCAGAAGAATCCCCCTATGTATTTGGGTACATGTCTTCAGGAACCAGTTCCTTCATATTGACAAAGATGTATCCCTGAGAACAGTTATGCATATTTTTAGTAATTTGTTGTTTTTTCCTTCTCAGGATGCTTTCTTTCAGACATAGTAAAAATGAGTAAGTTAGAATCAGTGCTGAAACTTGAAGAAAAACAAATATATGCTCACAATTTAAAAGGGAATAACTTATACCAGAGCTGATGGTCTCCTACAAGAACCTTATTTCTTAATATTTTCTTTCTGAAAATATACATATATTAATATTTTATAGGTCTCTCTTGCATTGGACACATTTGTTCACTGCAGTGAGAGATTTTGTTATTTTATAGTTGTGAATTCACAGCTTATTATCTTTCCTTCAGATTCGAGGACTAAAATTGCAACCCCATAAGCTATTTTCTCCATGTGCATTATCAATAATTTAATGTTATTCCAGTCAATAAAAGAGGGATGAACTCTATTTCCTACTTCCTACTTCCTGGACAAGGTCTGACTTCATGCCTATCACCACCATCCTTCTTCCAGAAGCCCAGATGTCAGCTGTGCACAGTCTGAGTGCTGAATGTTTGAACATATTTAACATTTTGGGTTTCCTTAAACTATGTTACGATGTTGGTGTGCAGTTTATCGACTTTGTGTTCTATTTTGTGTTTGTAGACAATATCTACCTTCCTAAATTTAAATGCCATTTGTATCATTCACAATTTGATTGGAGAGTTAAAACTAACATACTTAAAACTTTAGAGCGTTGTTAATGCTAAACTTTGGCAGTGATCATAGCAATAGGATTTCCAATTACAGAAGAACTCAATTAAATGTTAAAGATAGAAACGAATCTGGAAAGATGGGTAAGATGAACTTTTTGCCAGAAAAGGACAAAATCTACCAAATCAGGAGATAAAATAGCAAGAATAAAAGTGAGGAATCTAAATTCAGCATGTAGAACACTGTCCTGAAAGCCATGGCCCACTTCTTTCACTGGATCGATCGTATTGACTAATTGTCTCTCACCTGAGTTGACGCAGTGTCAGCATCCTTAAGGAGAAACAGTATTTTCTGTCAATATTCCTAATTAACTTTTGTTACTTTAGGGTGCCAAAGTGTGAGGAGTCCTTTGGCCACAATCTCGTGGTCTGAGATTCAGATGTTAAATCCTTTAAGAATAAGGAGTCAGTTTGACACATTGTGAATGGTTTTTATACCCCTGGGAATGTTCAGGGTAAAATATGCTATCTACCAGTTGGGACGGCCATTGGAAGTATTGTGTTTTTAAGAAACTGACTCATTTATTTGATTAGGCATGCATGGGAGTAAATGATTCGAATGCTGTAGAACAGAAAGAGCATAGAGTCCCTAATTCCTCAGAATACTGTCTCAGAGACAGCAAGTATTACCAATACTTTTTGTATCCTTTCAAATAAATGTATGCCTTTAGAAGTCTATAGTTTATATGTGCATGATGCATCTGTATGTGGGTGTATATTTGTTTTTCTTTCTTTATATACAAGCACACTGTATGTTTCAACCTAACACCACATCTAGGCAGTCAGTTCACTAGTATATATGAAACAGCCATAGGAGTTTGAAGAGAGATCTTGAAAAACTATTTTGATTTCTTAAAAGTGTATTATTATCCACACAGTTTGAAGAAAAAGTATCCTTAATACCCGTTTCTCTCTTCTACTCACGTATAGAGTTCAAGTCCAGCTCTCTATACACTAATGCTTACCTGATTCTCTATCTAGCACAAGCAATTACTTGTCTATGTTCTGCATAGACAAGTGTTCTATGTTCTGCAAATACTTTATTCATTATACATACTCTATTGTTATCCTGATCATAATGAATATTTGCACCTTTGCTTTTATCCATAAATAAATTATAAGTTGCTTAAGGCACTCTGAATGAAGTTCCTTGATTCTTTCTGAATTTTCATCCCCCAATATAAGGACCGATTTATAATAGATGCTCAACAAATACTTGCTTGCCTGAAAAAAGTAAAAGGACTTTAACTGTCGCTGTTCATGAGACCCATATTTCCTTTCCTCTTTATTATTCTTTGATATTTAATCTAAAATGTTTTTATTTTCTATGATAACATTTTAAAACTATAGAGCAGGAAAAAGAATAACGGGTAAAAAAAATAAAACAAGTCACTTGGAAATAGTTATGCAGTGCACCTTTAATACAATTTTAGAAGAAAAGTAGATGATTCCATTTTGCATCACAGATTGCCAAAGTAAGGTTGATATGGCCAGAATAAATCTGCCTCTTCCATATTGGGCTGTTGCCCATAGATGTGTTTCATATGTGGTTCCTGAGCTTACTTGATGACATATGCATACATTTGTGTAATGCTTACCCAGATGCTTCAGTCATTACTTTGAAAATGTTCCTGTTTGGCTTAGTCAAGCAAAAACTGCTTTAATAGCATCATGGATTTTGTTGTCATGATGTAAAATCACAGTGCTATATTTTCATTTATCAATGCCCTGTTCATCACTCTATATCATTCTCCTTTGCTTGCGACATTTAATAGCACTTTTGATGTGAATGAAAATTGTTGAAAGAATTATTATTCAGTTATATTAAGGAGCTCATGGATGTGACTTAATCATCCTTACCCAGATCATGAGCATTTTTCTTCACTTTGCTTGGGAGATCATTTAAAACTCATCTTTAAACTGCCTCATTGTGTCTTTGAGAAATACAGTTCTCATACAACAACTAATCAGGAAATTCAAAGTGTTTGAATTATGTCGGGAAAAACAGATGTTTGCTATTTAAAGTACTGCAGATGATTGTTATTTCTTTTTCTAGTCAAAAGATGTTCCCATCCACTAAATAAATGTATTGTCTTTAAGTGTGCATCCTTCTGTGTCACAGTGGTGGGAAATCTTCACTGCTAGACTTAGAAATGGAAATGTTCTGCTAATGTTCTGCTTAACTATTCATTTTGCACAGTAGGCAAGCTTGGGTTAGGAAAACATCAGTAAATTTCACTCTTCTTAGCCTAACATGAAAAATAGGTAATGGAAATGGCTCTAAAATACTAGCATGCTGAAAGACTTCAATAGCCATGTTTTTTACTCAAAATAAGCTTGGTTAGTTTTTTTTAGAAAAACTAAAATTTTCAGATAAGTACAAATGTTACAAATTAAGCACCCAAGCCATGTAGCCAGATCTAAAGGAGCAGGAATAATTAGCCAAAGCTTTAATTATTAGTTTCATTCAACTATAGAATTTAGAAGCAGTATTATTTAATACTTTTGCTGCAACAGATTCATTATAATTATCCATTTACTTTGCAAAAAAAGAAAAAAACTTAGAGTTTATTTGGTTCAGCCTCCTGTTTGGGGTGGGGGAAGGGACTTGGGGAGGTGACAGGGCTTAGTCGAGACCACCTGGTCTCTTGGTGCCAGACAGTTTGAATTCAGATCTCTAAGTTATGAATCTAGACTTCTTTTTTATGTATTTCCCTGAAGCCATTTTCCACTAAATCTGATATTTTTAATTGCAGCATTTGAGGTTTCTTTTTTGTTTTTATTATTGCTGAGTTGGGAAGCAAACTGAGGGTGAGAAAATCCGTATTTATGTACTGGATAGAGAAAGAGGAAAAAGAGAATTGAGACTGGTTCTAAATTGAGATTTGCCCCAGAAATACCTCAATTTTTCTAATTTTCTTTGGTTGCTGAGCACTTCTAGGTTTCTCCCAAATTACTCTATGTTCTATCAATTATTAAGAAGAATTAAGTAAGATTTGGAAGAGGACTCACTAGCTTGTAATGATCACAGCACTAATTTGTGATTGTCACAGAAACACCCTGACAAAATGAGATCTAAAAAGCAAGAGGACTAACAATACATATTTACATTTACACCTGGCTGTATGAAATATTATGTTATCATAAACAATACACTTAAAGATCAATTTTTAAAATAATGCAACAAATAGTTACATTATCAACCACACAGATGAGAAGCTGGGAATTAAATTTCCTGCAAAAGTACCTCAGAAAAATTAGAAGTAAATGTGTTGTGGGCCGGATCATCAAACTACATAACTAAGAAATCCAGGAATAATGAAGACATCATGTTAAAAGCAAACTGAATAACTTTTTTATGAAATTTAGAAGGAAGAACACCACTAATACTAAGTTATTTGTATTAAGCATGATTTTAAGTGCATATGTAAGTAAACTTATTAACCAGATTCTGTAAGTAGATCATCGAATATTTTATCTATTTCATTTTATTTTGATGGAGCCCTGCTTGGGACTGTTCATGTCCTCCAAAATTCGTATGTTGAAGCCCTGATCCCCAGTGTGTTGGTATAGTATTTGGGGTGGGGCCTTTGAGAGGTGATTGGCGGAGACTAAAAGGTGAGATTAGTGTCCGTATAAGAGACAGAGTGAAGATGATCTCCCTCTGTCCTGTGGGGATACCGCATGACAGCATCCATCTAAAAACTGGGAAAAGGGACTTCAGGAGAAACTGAGTTGGCTGGTACCTTGATCTTGGACTTCTGCCCTCAAGAACCATAATAAATAAATAAATATCTGTTGTCTAAGCCATTCATTCTACGATGTTTGTTCCAGCAGCCTGAGCTGACCAACAGATACGGATACTGAGAAGTGGAGAGCTGCCATAACAAACACCTAAATGTGTAGATGGAGATTTGGAACTGACAAAATGCCAATAAATATAGAAAATTACCATTACAATTGAGATATCTGTAATTATGGAGATTTCTGAGAAACAAATACTTTTCCTAATGCCATAACAATATAAACAGGCATCTTAAAAAGACCCTTCAGTACAAGGTCACCCAACCAAAAGCTAGTATAACAGTAAATTCTAGTTTGTACTTTCTCCTCTATATTTATAATAAGTATATTAATATTTCTCTGATTCATTTGGCCTTCTTGTAGCAATTCAACAGTGATAAATAAGCATACTTTCTTCAAATTCCGGGATGATTTTCTGAAACAAGGTCATGTATCACTAGCTTATTTGTAATGTTTCAACATTTTACTAGAAGGCTCTTAAGGGATTTGTGAATTAAATCTTTCAGTGCATTTGAAAAGCTTGTTGGTAATTGGACAAAAAGAGACCATTAAGCACAAGGTCACCTAACCAAAACTATTATTTGCTTACATACCTCTTTAATTCTAAGTATTAAGGAAGACACACATATAATTAAATGCTCTTTAGTATTTTATGAATATCTGTCATTTAAAAATAGTATTCCTATTAGGGAAAGGTGGCAACTAGTGATATTCAACCCTTTGGACAAATTTAAAGACAAACTTATATCCTTCATAGAATGAACTTGACCTCCCTCCGGAAAAAAAATACATAAATATCTGTAGTTTGTTTCTTAGGTAAGTCTTTTGAAGCATAACACATAGGTATTTCTTCCTACAGAAATTAATGGCATGCTGTATTTAGTCTCTAAAGACCTATCACATAATTCTGATACTTGCTGCAGGGCAAATTAACTATAAAATTATCCTTTTTAAATATCCTTTATTTCTAGGTTTTGGGTTGAACAATTCCCTCGTATTTTAATGTTCTTTTTCCTTCTAAGAGTTGATTTTATTGCTTTTATGGAGTTTTTCCTAGTTAGATGTAGTCTGATAACATTCTCTATTAGTTTTTCAAAGATCTAGTTCTATATAAGGCTTTAATAGATAGCTTTTATTAAATTTGAATATAAGCTTCCATACATACCCTTTTTCACTTGAGACTTAGAAGCCATACATTCTTGCCTTTCCTGAATATCTGAATTGCATATAATGAACCCACAGACTTTCTTTTTTATGAGTAATTATCTCCTCTTTCAACTAATGAGGTCTATAATATCAGAAAAGGAGCAAAGTAGAAATGATGCAGAAGAGGGGGATTTGGGAAATAAAGAACAAGTTTTTTAATTCAGGTGTGAAAGCTCAGCATTTGACAAACTTAAGAGAAAGATAAAATGAGAAAATTCAAAGTGTTTTGAACATTGAAATATTTTATTTTATCCGGCCTCCTTTATGTAAGTCTTTCTTCTTTCCTTTATAGGATACATTTTTTTCTGTAGGTTTTGGAGTCCTCCACTGAGGCACTGACAACGTGTGATCATTTTGCACTTTCTTCCCTGTGACCTAGGTTTAGACACCACAACCTGTAACTCACTGTTAGAGTTAAACACACACACACAGCGGTGTCCTCGCCAGAAAAACAGTAACAGGGACACAGGAATGAATGCAATGTATGCTTGCTTCTTTTGGCATCTACAGAATATAGTTCAGAGAATAGAGGGCAGGTCTTGGGCCTGGTATCTAAGATCTTTTTTCTTTGCTTTTAGGAAAATTGATTATTTAAATAAATCTATAAAATATTTTAATAAAACTGAGAAGTTTCCTCATCATTTACTATCACCTGTGAGGATTGAGAGCCATCATTAAGATCCATGCTGCAAATAAAATCATACAAAAAGGCTTTGTAACAAAATTCAAGAAACCTGTCAACCTGGGATTGTGTTTATAACATTTTTTAACATTTGAGGTGATAGGACATCTAGGAAAATGCCATTTTCTGTCTGCTGTTCATGTATTCAGAGGGAATGCATTTGTCTGTGGATTTGGGGTGGGGAGGAAAAGAAAAGATTGTATTTCTCTTTTGTACAGATATTAATGTATCTTAGCTATAGAATTATATGGTGCTAAATAAAAACCAATATAATATACTGTTTTCCAGACCAGAATTTAAATGTCAGCTTGGTTAGATTTTTGTAGGGGCTTCCTTATTTGATAGTCTTGATACGCTTTTGGCAACTAAGCATGTAACTCTGGAGATTTACAGATCTGCAGATCTAGAAGGGCCTTGAAAATATGGGATGGAGAGATGTTGTGCTGGCAGTGAGAGTTGGGGGCAAGTTCTGAACTGGATATTTAGAATGAAAAATTCTAGAATAACCTTAAATATTGGTGTTGAAGCAAAGACAGCAGGACTTTGCCCTTCATTTTATTCTAGGACTCGTCTCCTCATATAAGATAGCTGCCAAAAATGGCGAGGAAATCCTGTGACAGAGGAGCCACAAAAACTGATGCTGGCCAGGAGCTGGACCAAAAATAAGGCTTAGAGTATTCAAGAATAAGTTAAGGGTGATGCCATTGGATTCTCGACACACTGAGATTAGATTTCTCAGCCTCCAGAGCTGTAACCAATAAATGTTTGTTGTTTTTAAGCCACTCGGCCTATGGTATTTTGTTATAGTGGCCCAAGTTGACTAAGATGCTCTTCTGCCCACCAGAATAAGATTTTAAAATGACAAGTACATCATCTTCACTTAAGAATAGCTCCTTAGTTGAGTGTGTGTGTGTGTGTGTGTGTGTGTGTGTGTGTGTGTGTGAAGGGCTTTTTAATTCCAAATATACTAATTGAGAATAAGTGACTGAGCTAAGGAATTTGCTGCATTTAATTTTTGAACAAATTTTATGTCTTCAGCAAACAGTAATATGTAGACATCAAAACACTGTAATTCCCAGTCCCTTTTCACTGACATGTGGGCGAGTCGATTGGGCAGGAGCTCTGTCCGAGTCCTGGTGATGGGTCTCCCTGGATCCGCCACATCCTGTTCATCTTGTCTGCACCTGGATAGGTCCAAGCTAAGCAGAAGTCTTACTAGAATCAGAGATGATGAGAAAACTGGAGCATAAATAGTTTCTTGGCCTAAAATCTTTTAAAATATGTAATATCCTAAGTTCCTACTTGGAAGATCCATTATTCTAGTAGTATGTGAAGTTCAGCCTCTAAAACACAGGCTTTAGCTTTTCTATTTCTATTGCTTCTGGGCTCGTCTTGAATCACTCATTTCACAATTTGTAAAGTGCTGTAGGTGCAACTTCTTTCAATTAATAAGAGGCTCTGCAAAAATGTTTGGTAATAAAAGGCCTCCTGTATATTCTGTGACGTCCATGAATGTCCTTCACTTGTGTTTGGAGTTGAAGAGGACCTTTCAGGGGTGCCCATGGCATTTGGTAGGTTGAAAACAATTTTGGGTCGAATTTTACTCAAAGCAATTAGGAACTGTTTTCTTTATGAGGCTGTCATTTCTGCTTGCTGCTTTTTGGAGTTTTGCTGGTTGGATCTTATATGTCCCTTTTATGTGGGTTGCATATGTGTAATATAACTCATTATGACTATGAGCTCTGGTAGTATGTAACGATTTCTCTCACAGTCACATTAAATCCATCTGGTAAAACAAATACACCATCTCGTAATAGACAAAAGGGGAAATGACATAAAAAAGAAAGAATTCTATACTATGTGCCGTCAGAATACTCTACTAACCTTCTCCCACTATGAAGCAAAACTTTACCAGCTCCTTTGTATAACAAGTTCCAAAGGAAGTGTATCCACTCATTTAGTCATTCAAGATGTATTTAATAACTATGAATTAGACATTAAATGAGAAAGAAAGAGAAATAATTAAGTCTGAAGTTCTATCCAGTAGTTTTCCGTATACTAATGAGAGAGAAAATTAGGTGCAAATTAAGATAGTGCTGTGACTGAGGTAGGAAAACCCAGAGGCAGCTGCTTTTTAACCAGAAGGAACATTTAACCCAGGTCTTGACCTCTTGGCAGGTAATAAGAGTGAAAGAGTATTCCAAACAGTGAGAAAAGCATTGTTAGTTGCATCGTGAAATTGCCATTTTTAGGTCAAAAACAGCCAAATTATAGCAGTTTTTATATGGTTCAGGAAAATAAAAGTTATCAAGATTTGAGAGTGCATAGGTTATGTGTGAGAAGGAGGTAGAGGATAGAAAGCAATTTTGAGCAACTTAGCAAGGGAAGGACTAAGAAGCTTGAGTTTTATTTTGTAAGCAATTGAGTCTTTAAACATTTTGGTGAATGGGCTTACATGGCTGTTTTGTATCTGTTAAAATATGGATGATGGGTCCAAGGGCAAGAGCTGTTTGGTAACTGTGGTGTCAGCCCAGATAAGTGGTGATGAGGTTGCAAACTGGACAGTGGCCAGGAGATTGTGGAGGAAGAAACAGAACATTGTGGGATAGAGAGTCAATAGGCCTTGTCAATCGGATATGAAATAAGAAAGAAAACTCAAGAACAGAAGAAATTTTAGCTTGCGTGAGTTCGGTGTTGGATAATAATAGACAAAGAAAAGAGAAAATGTGGGGACTTCTGGGAACAATAGATAGTAAATTCAATTTTAGACATTTGAACATAAAAATAAGGAGCTGGCATTCAGGAGAAAGGCTGGAGCTGGTCACAGCTTAATCCTTGAAAATTATAATATAGATGAGATCACCTTAGATTAATAGATTGCACTAGAAGGTACGATAAATCATAAGAGATCCCTGGGATTTGGAAACATTAGGACATACAAGGATTAAAGAAAAAAACAGCTCATGAAGATTGAGTAGGAACCAAGGAGTTGAAAGAGGTAGGAATGTGAGCGAGTTTTTCTCAAAGACCTAATAGGAGATGATTAGAAGGATGAAGTGCTCAGTAATTACGGTTTGCTGGGAAATTCACATTTGGGGGTACATGGAAAGAGTATCAGATATTGTAGTTCTCTGCCTAGTAAAACGAACACCAATATTAAACATTATTGAGGTAATTTAGATATTATATGCTTAAAAAGCTGAGTATATTGTGGACTCGATACAAACTCCTTAGGCCCCTAAAGTTTTTCTTAAAGTTTTGCGTATCTATGTATATATTAATGTTGTTAGTAATTTACAGGGCAGTCCATGTCAAGCTTCCAGTTTTCTGTTTCTTTTTGTGATTTTCTAAATGCGGCATATACTCCTAATTCACTTACTAATATGTTATTAGTATGTGTCTGTGATACATAATCATCGCATTCATCTTGGAAACTGATACATATGCGTGTGTGTGTGTATCTCACATCTTTATCATTTTTACTGCTCAAGCTGGACCTTCTCTTCTTTCCCAGATCCCCTTCCCATCTCCAGAGAGTCTACTTTTTCCTATGAGGAGTTCTACCTACTTTATAGATAGCACGTAATTAATCTACCCCACCCCAATACTTTATTGTGCATAGAAATTATAACTTTGTGCTGGAAACTAATGTAAAGGAGCACTAAGAAATGTGCCAGAGATTAGGTAAAACCTAAATTCTCAGGCTGTGAGTCTCAAGGCAATCCTTAGCCTTAAAGAGAAAACCCAGGTTGAGAAGAGACTGTATTCTGAATATCTGCTTCTCTGCAGTATGCTAAGACAGAGGGAATGACCAAAGGCTGCAGTTCAGCCACTTAAAATTAAGGCTTTATTCTACTGATAGTACCCCTAGTGAACACAAACTAAAACAAAACAATTGCATTTATTTGGTATCCAAATGTGTAATCAAATGTAGACCTAAATTCTGAAAAGGTACCACCAGTTCAGTAGAAACGATGGTCAAATGTTGGGGATGCTTTAGTTATTCAGTACTGATTCCCTGAAAAGAAAGTCTTAGGAGATCCAGTTACTACTCCAAACCTTGTATTACTTAAGGTAAAGTCAAGTCCTCCATGTGGCTGGCATATTTCACTAAGCCCTTCTCAAGTTTTCAAGTCGTATCTCAACTGTCAATTAAAGTCTAAATATGGGCTGCTTCTTCACACACTTGAGCACATTTAACCAGCGACTGAAAGGTGAAACCAGAGTGAAAATCTGCAAGTCTTCAAGTTTCTGATAATAAACAGCTATTGACTCACATAGTTTTTGCACCAAATTGTAAAAGATGATGCTGGCAAGTTTCCTAATATTCCTCCTAAATAGCACTGGATAAGAGTTAGTTCTGTGACCCTTCTGGAATCAGGCTGCATATGCTGAACTTTAGGTAGATCCTCCAAGCCTAGTATGGGAGAGATAGAAAGACACATGGTGTGTTGGCTGGCTTTTTGGTAGCTGACAAATAATTGTTATCGTAGAAAAAAATCCACCATAACTATCGTAAAAGCAGATGTCCTCAAACTTTCCCATAGTATACAGCCTTTATTATTTGACTTTTAGAATCATTTAAACTATGAAATAAAACCAGAGGAATTAAATAAATTTAAGGTAAATGAATACCAGCATCCCCCTAATTTTCTCTTTTCTGTCACATGTGAAATACTACTTTTATAATTGAGTATGTTTCTGCTTTAGATTTTCTCCAAGCCCAGATTTCAGTTAAGTTCCTCAATTGTACACCTTGTACTTATTTGTCTTTTTTTGTAACATAAACAGTGCTTTTCTCTATTTTTGTGATACTGTTTCCAGATTTCTTATCATTTTTCCTCATGATCTTTTCTAGTACTATGGATTTTCATCATGAGCACTGCGTCTTCGTCTCTTTCTTTCTTTGTCAAGTCCCCTTTTAGCTTGTTTCTCTCCTGGCTTTGTCTTGCCTTCAGTTGTCACTTTTCTCTCTCCCTCTTTGCCCTTTACCCTGTCTTTGCCCACTTATCTGCAGCTGACAAGGGTTAGGAACAGCACAGTTCAATAACTTGTCACATGTTGTTAATAATGGACAGTCTATATCCAGGAGCATTCAGGGCAGCTTTATTTGATGTGGCCTTTGGGGACTAAAACCAACAATATAGCAACCCCCATGTCCATTACAGAACAGATGAGGCCAACTAACTGCATTCATAGCAGAAAACTGAAAAATAAGATATTTGATCTCTAAAAGTTCAGAAAACACACACTTTTATGAAGTTGATGTAATAAAAAAAAAAACAAAACAAAACAGAGTGCCTTGAAAACTAGAGGAGAGATAAATACAAGATTCGGTGCTCAAATGATACATAAACGTCCCTTTCCTCCTTTGTGTTCAAAACCATTAGAGAGAAATCTGTTCTCATCCATTTCCTTCTTCGAGGCAGCTTGTGGAGCTGGGCTGTGTGATAACATCTATCCTCACACTGTCCCGGTGACCCAGGCCAGCTCTGGGTTCTGTTCTCTTCCTTGTTGCGGCCATGCTAGTTCACCCCTCATTCCTCCAAACCTCATTTTCCTGGACTTGCCACACACTTCTTACCAATTTGCTCTACATCCTGGCGCCAGATAAATCTAACTGAAATGCCACTTTTGCTATATCTCTTCCCTATTCAAGAACTTCCAGTAAAAAGTGAGCTGAAATACAGAGTGGGCAGCTTGATTTCTAAAATAGTGTGTTAGTAATAGCTCTTATGTCAACTCCACAGGGTTCTTGTAATGACCTAAATGAGATAATGCATGTTGAAGCAAGCCAAGACCCTGTCAGGTCCTTTAACATCTGACAGTGTCACTGCAGATACCTGGAAGACAAACCCACACTCCCTCCCATTGATGACTAGTCCTTCCTTTGATCGTACCGCCCCTCCCACTTGTGTGGCTGGCTCCCTTCTCTCCCATTTTGCTCGCACTGGCAGGCTGTCAGCTTGAGGAATGCCCTGGTCTTCCTGCCCCCAGGATCTTTGCACTTGCAGTTTCTTCTTCCCTGAAGACAGGCCCCACCATCTCAAGAGCCCTTTCTGTAAGTCGATCATCCATCATATTCTCTTTCATACTCTATGTTTGTTTTCTTCCTTGCTGTTATCACCCAATCTGTCATCATTTTATTTATTGATCTTTGCTTATTTATTGCTTGTTTCCCACACCAAACTGTGAACTACCAGAGTGCATCTTGCCTGTCTGGTCCACCAGTGTATTCTTAACATCCACTACAGTACCTTGCCCAAAACAGATGGCCAATTCATATTCAGTGAATAGAAGAGTAAGTTGATGTTTTTGTATGTGTTTCACACTTTCTACCCATTAAGAATTCTATCTAACTAGGCCTCTTTTTTATACTCCATCATCTGTGCCTAATTTTGTACCTTTGTTCTTATAATTCCTCTGCCTAAAATAGACCTCTCTTTTTCACCAGTCAAAATCTTATTTATAATTCATGATTTCACCCCATCTCCTCTAATCAAAGCATCTCACATTGTATTAGTCAGCTTTCCCATCACTGTGACACAATAACCAACACCCACAATTTAAAGGAGAGGAGGTTTAGTGTGGCTCCCAGTTTCAAAGTATTTAGTCCATGGTCAGCCGGCTCCAACGCAGAAAGACTGTGGCAGGAATTCGTGGAAGAGCAAAGCTGCTAGGTTCATGGTCCCCTGAAGCAGAACATGAGAATGACACCAACAAGGAAGGGGCACAGGACCAGACATAGACTCATAGACTCCACAGCCAAGTCTCCATTGGCTAGCCAGACACAAACAAATGCCCTCTGGTGATACGGTTTAGATCTAAGGTGTCCACCCTAAACTTCCTGAGTTTGGAAGGTGACTGGATCATGCTGTGCTATAGCTGACTTGCTGTTAGGAGGCAGGCCACTGGGGGTGTGACCTGGAAAGGCTCGTCTCCCTCCCCAGCTCCTCCCTTCACTCTCTGCTCCTTGGCTGCCGTGACATGAGAAAATCTTCTCCACTCAGCCCCATCTACCATGTTGTTTCTACCTTTTTTGTCTGCTGACCATGGACTGAAACTTCTGAATCCGTGAGCCAAGTGAACCTTTCCTCCTTTAAGTGGTGGGTGTCAGGTCTTGTGTCCAGTGACTAGAAAGTAACTAAGACATTCTCTCCTGGGTGGATTCTAAAGCCAGTCAAATTGGTGCCCCATCCTAACTGCTGCATGTATACTCTACTTCATGCTCATCTTTTCCTACTTCTCCTAGATCCTTCCTACCTGTAACATTTTTTGTTACCCCTGTATTTTAAAATGCACTTATTTTAACGTTAATCTTTTGAAGTGTCAACTCTCTTTTTTTGTTGTGAGACTCTTTGAAGACTGGGACTGTATTCTTTTTCCAGTTTATGTTCATTCCTTCAGCTGTATATGCTTACTTGCCCTCTCATTCCCCTCCACACATGAGCACACACACCTGCACACTTGTACAGATACATACATACGTCTCACCAGAGGCACAAAGAGTGGGTCCTTTCCACACAAACACTGGAAAAACTACTATAGAGGTTTTATGAAGCCCGCAGTAGGAAGGACTTACATCTGGGGAAGCTGTGGAAAAAGGGGTCCTCCATAAACTTATAGCAGAAAAGAGAAAAGTAAGAGGAACCGAGACTCCATATGTATGTAGAATTATAGTGCTTTGCTGTATGAGATCTGGGACCATTCTTAGACAAAATTAAGTATAAAATTGTATAATGACTCCCAGACTTGCTATTAAGATAATATTCTGAGTCACTTATGTTGAAATGAAAGAGACTTGCTGGTACAGTTTGTGATACATTTTATGGCTAATGATTTAAGAATGTATGAGAATTTATAGTGCAATTGCAGCTTATGACAACTGCAGTTGTATATATTTACTAGTGCTTGATTTAAATTTCAAATTCAATTTTATCAAACATGAATGTCAAGAATTATATGGACAGTTGAATGTGAAATCTAAACTCATTCAGAAATAACATGTAACAACTTGCTATTTTACTGTTATTGATAACAGCTCTAGAATATGCTTGGCTGAGAAATGAATCATAGTTTGACTTGAATTTGTGAGAATATACGATATCCACTTTTCCTAAATTAATCTTATAAAATATGTTTGGTATTTGATAATAATAGAAGAAACCACACATTGTCTGCATAATCCACCTGGATTGACTGGAGATTGTTAGAATTATTTTTTATTATGGCCTAAAATAAATTTCAGCAGTAACTACAGTGTACTCAGTCATTTGTTTTACTCAGCATCCATTCAAAACTATCTTTTCTCTTAACTCCTCTATGATACAAGCTGATGTGTCTAACCACATTCTGGATAGGGCCTGCCATAAAACGCAGTTAAAGGAACAGTCTGCTTGAGGAACATTTTTTTTTAAATAAATAAAAAGACAAAGCTTTATTGAACGGATTCAGGCATCCTGACTGCAGCAGTCAACTTGTGACACGAACCCTAAGCATGTCTATAAGCTAAGGAGGACAGGACGAGTTGGGCTGTGCCCCTAATGAAATCATTGAGCGATGCACCACACCCACTCAGGACTGCCCACTAAAGGGCTTCTTGACAGAAACAAGTAAATCTTTGAAACTTAATCTAGTTTTAAATTTTCTGGGGTTTACAACCAGACATGTTCTTAATGGATATGTCAGGTAGGTTCCAATTTAAACTAAATTACATGGAGACTCTATTTCAAATCAATAAACAGTTAAAGAATATTAACAAAGTTTTCCTCTCTTTTCATTGTTGTTATTAATAATGACTCTATTGCTACAAGAAATACTGTATTGTGATGCAAACAGCATAAACATAAAATAAATTGACAAATATTTACAGAAAAGAATTTATTACTACATTACTCTCTAATGTATTACATTAGGCTCTAATCAACTGAATAGAATATCCCATTACAAGGGCTAGACTTTCTACTAAAGAATTTGAGAACAAAGAGACACCCTGCACTAAGTCCCTGATTTAATCAGTGAGTTCCCTTCCTGGAGAATGTTAGTAAGTTGGATTTGTTCCTCCAACAAAGTAAGTCTTACGTACCTTTGACACAAATATACAATGTATATTGCTTTGTGCTTCCTGGCAGTCCCCTATACATCCCCACTGCTTTTCCTCTTGCTTCTGGACATCCTGGGCTCTGACTGAGAACTGCACTAGTGTACACAATCGCACTGTATGGTCAGTACACAGTGGCACAACTGACAACATCTGGCAGACACGTGAGCTACTTCTGCCATTTGTTTGCATCTACGAATGTTTGTAATGTGAGGTGCTTTCCTATCTGCAAAAGTTCGCAACTCAAATTCTCCTAAGTCAGGGACTTATGGTATTTTATGCATTTTTGACCATGCCTATAAGATGTTAAAGTCTAAGTTTCAGGTAACCCTTTTATTCACTCATTCAGTAGGTCTGTGTTGGATACTTCTGCTGCACTGTAGACAAGCCTAAGAGCTCACAGTTTCTTCTCATGCCATCTCACAAATCTGTTTGTTTTCTTTCCAAAATCAGTAGAAGCTTCCCATGCAGAGGAAGGCTTACCAGCAGCAGACTAGTCCAATGCCTAACATTACTTATGCCAAACATGTCAGGTTGGATTTATTATCTTCCTCTGATGATGGAAATAATTGCCAAAACAAATAAGATAGAAATGTTTATCATAGGAAAAAAACCTTGTTTTCTACATGTGCGCATTAAATCATTAATCCCTAACGTTGCATTTTTCAGTCTAAATGAGTTGGTACATCTACAATCATAATTAGGGATTTTACTTGGGATATATTTTTAATGATTTTATAGCCACATAGCTTGTAGTTTAATTTCTCTTAAATTGAGTTTATTTCCTCTCTCACTACATTCATTTTAATGGCCCATAAGTGGCGTGATTTCTGAGGTTATTTCTATTTCTGAAAAATGACAATCAATACTCTTATGACTTTGTCTTAAAAATTAACTATTTTGTTTATATAATACATGTCTTAGTTACTTTTCTCTCGTTGCTGAGACAAAATACCTGACACCCAAAGTTAGGGGAAGAGAGGTTTATTTAGTTCACAGTTTGTAGAGGTTTCAGTCCACAGTCAGCTGGGTCCAAGGCAGGGTGGCATGGCAGACAGGCAGAAGGCAGCCAGGCACGCAAGGAATGCAAGCAAGGGGGCTAACCAGCTTCTTCCTGTATTTTGTATTTTATCCAGGCTACTTGGCTTTAGGGTGGACAGTACTTCCACCCTTTATCCTAATACCCTTAATCCTAGCATCACATCCTTCATCCCAGCAGAGCCATGCCAAACCAATTAGTGGACTAATTTAGTAATCACACACTCTAGTTCCAGGTACCTTTTACCACATGAGGCTTGAGGGGACATCTAGACACAAATCATAACAATACATGTTATGGCTACACCACTTAAAAGTTGCAAATGATATGCAATAAAAATGGGCCTTCCTCATTACTTCGCTGTGACACAGTCCCCACCACACCAGATTTAGACAACTACTAAATCCAGTCAGTACCTGTGTAATTTTTCCTAAAACTTCTTATTTTTATTCCATTTAATAGATATTTAAACAGTTATATATCTAAACATTTTTTGACTGTGGTGATCTTGTTGCTAAATTAATGTTCAAAACTCACATTGCATCTCACATTCTGAAAGCACTATCATTATACCTACAACCTGCTAAAGATTAGTAACGAAATAATGGACATTTGGACCAGAGGCAGAATTCTGAGACCAGGATAAATATTAATGTAATGAAAATTACAGGTGTTTTTATTATTTACATTCACTAAATATCCATAAAGGAAATGATTACAAAAGAGAGACATAATGTCATATCATAAAGACTTGATTACTGTAAGGTTAAGGACCAACTATATTCATGTCTCTATTCTTGTTTTTCATATTTTGCTTTAAACAAGAACTAGAGGTTTATATCTTGTAAACTGAGATTATTGTGTTCATCACAGTAGATGAAGGTGTGATTCATAAGGTATTATAATGACATATGTATGGGTACATATTTTCTATTCAGCTCTCACTTATGAATGTCTGAGCAACAAGAAAGATTAATCAGAAAACAATCTCTTATTTTCTCACCCACTTTCAGTAACATTTCTGTTTAAAGGTTATAAAAAAATGTGTTTGGAATTTTAGTCAGTCATCAAGGCAAGTCAAAGTGCAGATCAATTTTTAAACATATTTTGGGAGAGATTATAAAGACATTAGTATAATGATATAATTCATCAATCTATTTATAGTTGTCAAAACAGTCTGTGTCTTAGATGATTGCTCTTGTTATAAAATTAATTTGTGGTCATCGTGAAAATTTTGAAAAAATAGAAAAAGGAAAAAAGTCACACAAAATGATATCACCTACAGATAATGATTTTTAACATTTTTGTCCATATTCTTTGATCTTGTACATTTATACTTATGTATATTTATGTATAAACACATAAATCATACTGCACATGTGGTTTACTCATGTACTATACATTTTACATGATTTTTTATTTTATAATATATTATGAACTTTTTTTTTTATTTTTACCAAGAACATGTATTGGTACATTGTATACATAATGATCATAATCAACATGGTTATTTTGTACCTGTACATGATACATCTTGGTTTTCCCCCCTCTTCCCCCTTCCCCTCCCCTCCCTTCCATTCACCCACCCCTCCCTATTTGCAACAAATGTAGCTACACTTTACCATTTTTTCCCCTTTCATCTTACTTTTCTTTTAACCTTCTTCTTTATCCCCCTTTTCCCTATCTAGTTCTCTCTTTTGAATACTATCTCTCT